>JAYXIM010008494.1:0-62902 GCA_037575425.1 Anastrepha fraterculus | reverse complement strand
CGGCGGCCGCCGTAGCCGAATGGGTTGGTGCGTGATTACCATTCGGAATTCACAGAGAGGTCGTTGGTTCGAATCTCGGTGAAAGCAAAATTAATAAAAACATTTTTCTAATAGCGGTCGCCCCTCGGCAGGCAATGGCAAACCTCCGAGTGTATTTCTGCCATGAAAAAGCTCCTCATAAAAATATCGTCGGCTTGAAACTGTAGGTCCCTCCATTTGTGGAACAACATCAAGACGCACACCACAAATAGGAGGAGGAGCTCGGCCAAACACCTAACAGAAGTGTACGCGCCAATTATTTATTTTTTTATTTAACGAGCGATTTGTAGCGAGTTAGTGTAAAACAAATTAGAATTGGGAGTACATAAACGAGTTTTTTTTTTTTTTTTTTTGGGCTCTAATTGACCAGATGTTGGGCTGTTTTTTGCGCTTAAGGTTTCTTCTCCATTTATTTTAGTTAGCAAGGATGGAGACCCTTTCTTTATGTGTTTATTCAGTCTCTATTTTTTAAAAATAAACCAGTTAGAAAAGTTTACAACAGTGTCCGAAATATATGGATAACTCGACATGAGATCGCTGTAAAGTGTAAAAAATTATAAATTTTTATATTTGTAATGATTTCTCTTTTTCCTGCAATTTATGGGGTTTTGGGGGCCTATATGAGTTAGTTGATAAAAGGATAATAATGAAATAAATAAATAATGTGTTTTTGTAAATTCGTATTTTGTGAATAAAAACAGTCCAGTTAAAGAATAATGCATTTTCAAGATTCTGTGTCGAATCCACCAAAAGGTGTTTTCCCCATACAAAATATGTTTATTTGTAAAGAAAACTTCATTGACTTTGAGGCAATTCTAAATGTTAATTTTCCCTTAAACAAAAAAGTTGGGTAAAATAATTTTTTCGAAAAAATCCTACGACTTTAAGATTCAATACTCTGAACTTGCTTTCACTCATGCATTTTTGGGTCACTCTTTATTTTGCTATTTTAATAAAAAATAAAAAAAATTTATTTAAATTCATACATTTTTTCTAAGACTTGCATAGTTAACATTGCTGCTAGTCATTTACACTGTCAGCCACGTGCGCAAACTGATGATGCCGCTCCGGGAACACACACACACACTAATAAGAGTAAAAACAATTTAGGGCTACTTTTGATTTCTATCATATTGTATTCTAAAGGTGCGCGCACAGAAATTGCTCGGCTGGGTTAACACATGTATGCTTGAATAAATAGGTATAGATATACATATATAAATACATACATTCACATACCTACGGGTTAGGTAGTTACACAAATAGGGATATGAGTGAAAAATATTCGTATGCGGGCACCTATAATTATGATGTGCCAAGCCATTTGTAGTAAAAGACTTAGCCTAAAAACCAGACGTGCAGACTTCAGCACTGAAGGTGGATGCATATTAAAGGTAAACACATACTCGTATTTATATTTTTGCGCAAATATTCGAAAAAGGGATTGCTCGTCGAAAAGGAAAATTCAAAATTTGGAAGGTCATTTTTCTTTTGAGTTTCGGCATAAAAACGCTCTTTGAATACATAAAAAGTGTTTGAAATTCGTAATACTGGAAACGAGACATAAACATAAAACAATACAAAAGAAGTGGAACGAAAATGTGGAGGCTCAATGTTTTACTTCACATTTTGACTCTGTGTCGATACAGAAATAAATTTGGATATATGGAAAAGAGAACGAAGAAGAAAAGCAAAAAACAGAAAGCCAGTTAGAATACTGTATTGAGGATGAGTAGTGTTGAACAAAATTATAATCTTTCATTTGGCTTAACAGGCGCTTCAGTAATATCGCTCATACGCCCTGTCTTACGTTTAAGGCGGTGCTAATAAATTTTCTGTTCTTACTGTTCTGTTATTACTTCCATAAAAAGAGTAGAAATGTTTTCGAAGTTCTCCTCTTGGAACAATAATTTTTTTTCAAAAGAGCAGTACAGTCAAAATCTCACTTTATAATTCCATATACAAAAGTTAGGAAGAGAGCAGAGGTGAATCGCAAAGATCACAAAAAGTACTTAAGAAAACCATTTCGCATTTTTGCAATCCTTTTGATTGATAATTGATGATAGAGCCACCAAAGTGGCATATTGGTGAAAAGGCATAAAAGAGGTTTAAAGCAATTTTAATGTGTATGGGTCCGAGAAATCCGAGCTATACCGCCACATGAAAGTAATCATAGCATAAGATTTTGAAATGTTAAAGTTAATGTGTTTGATGAATGTAAAATTCATATCAAATATACAAAAAGGTATTTTATTTGATAGAAGGTCCAGCAATATCATAGGAGCTTGTTTTATTTTTTATTAAATTTTTTTATTTTTTTTTAAATACAATTTTTTTTTTATTTAGTTTTTTATTATTATTTTTTATTAAATTTTTTTTATTTTTTTTAATAAAATTTTTTTTATCTAGTTTTTTATTATTATTTTTTATTTAATTCCTATATTTTTTTTTTATTTAGTTTTTTATTATTATTTATTATTTAATTTTTTTTTTTAATTAATTTTTTTTATCTAGTTTTTTATTATTATTTTTTATTTAATTTTTACAAATTTTAGCAAAGGTGAGATCTAGCGCACCACGAATAAAAACTGTCAATCTCTGCTTGAAGATGCAACATCTGCGGAATTTAGGAGCGAACTTAGAATACTGCTCTGAGGGACACCGGACATTAAGCCGAAGCGTTCAGATGACACGCCATCAATAGAGACAACGCACCAGCTATTGCTTAAATGCGACTTAAGTCATTGCAAAAAAAAAAAAATAGACCGAAAGCCTAGGCAAGTTTGGTTTCTTATGTATCTTCTTTCAGTATCTTATGAGCGACTTTATCGAATGCTTTGAACAAATCTGTGTAGCACAGTATTCACTAAAACCTGCAAGGTTCGACACTGTAGAATTCAACGTGACAAAATCATGATGTGATAACATAACCCGCTGAAGCAACAGACAGGTAGGTTGTGTGTGTTGGTTGAGGTGAAACCAGAGTACATCTTATATGATTGCGCACGTCCAATAAGTTGGATTAGGACATCCATTCATTACTTGTAATATGACAACCAGCAAAGTGCATATTCGTCTAATAGCTCAAAATTTTTCATTCTTCTTTTTTAGTGCTAAAGATCTAATACTAAAAAAATTCAGCTGAATCCGACATGAAATTAGAGCTGGTACCAGACGGCGGGTAAGGCTGGCACTAGAAGCGATAAGGAAAAACTGGCAATGTACTTTCATTTGCTAAGTCTATCGGATTTTGAACGCGAATAAATAGTAGGAATGTATTCATCGTTTTAGAAGGAAAGATATTGAGTTAAGGGGTCGATGTGGAGTTGTTGTTCCTGCATTCAGTTGCACAGGCATTGAATTATGATAGCTTTAGAGTTGTGGTACTGACTGGCAGTCCAAATTTCGAGTAAGAGATGGGTAAATAACCAACTATTATTATGGTTATTAATTCAAAACGGCAGCCGTAGCTGAATGGGTTGGTGCGTGATTACCATTCGGAATTCACAGTTGGTTCGAATCTCGATGAAACACCAAAATTAAGAAAAACATTTTTCTAATAGCGGTCGCCCATCGGCAGGCAATGGCAAACATCCGAGTATTTCTGCCATGAAAACGCTCCTCATAAAAATATCTGCCGTTCGGAGTCGGCTTGAAACTGTAGATCCCTCCATTTGTGGAACAACATGAAGACGCACACCACAAATAGGAGGAGGAGTTCGGCCAAACACCCAAAAAGGGTGTGGGCGCCATATATATATATGTATATATATAATTCAAAACCATACCTAAACTGCGAGCACCCTATGCACCAGGAAAAATGAATTCTTAAAAAAGTATAAAAAAAATCATTTGCATTCTATACAGTATTCGCACTCAAATTAGCAAAGCATATTTCTACAATTTCTTGAAGTGTTTGCTTAGCATTGGAGAATGTAAAAATAGTAGGGAATTATCAGCTCATTTTTTCAAAACGTAGAGTAAAAAAACCGATGCAAGTGTAAAGGAGGCATAACACTGACGGCACAAAAGGGGAGAACAGCAAAAAGTACAGGAAAACGAGAAAAAATTATGAAGTGTCATGACAAGTTCAAGTTGAGCACATTTTTCAAAAGCCAGATGTCGGCAATAAAAGCAAAAATGTTGCAACTGCAACAACTACAACAACAACCACAGGGAGTGAACGAGAACATGCAATGAAGACATTTTTAACATTTACAACAAATGTGACAACATGTTTCGTGTGCATAAATATTACAAAATGCCAAGTTGCGCTACGCCGCAACTCCCCTCTCCACTCTACCGGCAGCATTTTCCGTAATTTCACTTGCAAACCCTGCGCAGTCAGTGCTAAATCCATAAGCCGCGGGCCAAAACAAAAATAAAAAACAGCTGGTTAAGCACACAGGGAAGCGTGAGTTGATTGCAGTACAAAACAAAAAAAAAAACAACAAAAAAAATAGAAAAAAAAATAAATAAAAAAAGGAAAAAAGAAACAGAAACAGCTAAGCAAGTGACAAATGTCAAATTACACAAAAATGTTAACAATCGCATTGTTACAACAACAACACCAACAACATACATAGCTTCATTTGCCAGCATATTTTTAATGCCGCTATCTTACAGACATAAATTGTGTTGCTGCAAAATGCAGTGCAATTGTTGTAATTATACCGCACGTGTTTGTTGTGGTTTTTATTTTTCTTATTATTCTTTTATTTCCCATTCTCATTGCTCTTTATTCGGCTGTCTATCTGTCGTCTATCTTGTTAGCTGTTTGTCCATTACATCGCTTTACCATTCGCAGGGACGTTGTTTTGTTCTTCTAGTTGCTATTGCTGTTGTTGTAGTTGTAGCTGTTGTCGGGCACTTGTCGCCCGGAGCGCAAATTTAGTTGGCGTTGACAACATTCGACTCATTGTCGCTGTTTTCCATTGCTCTCTACGTACAATTTTCATCGCTGACATTTTCTAATGTTGCAACATACGCGCCATGTCAACGGGGGCCAACAACGCATACATACAAAGCGCGCGTGTGTATGTACTTTCCGAGGTGTCACTCGCTGAAAATGACAAATGGCGTACTAAGGGAAATGTTATTTTTTAGCTCATATATAAAAGTAGAAATAATGCCACATATCTGTGTATTTTTGCTTGTTCTTCTTTTTTTTCATATCGCGCAAAAGAAAATGTTTGTTCTCATTTATTGCCACGAAAATCCTGCGTCAGTGTGCGATGGCGGCTGGTGTTGAACCATGTTGAGAAGGGAATACAGATATGTGATAGGAAAGTGGAACATCGCTGGTCATATAAATAGGGACCTCAAGTTCGCTATTTTCATTGTAAGTTCGCTATTTGTTTGTAATTTGGTATGTGCAGGACTAGAAAAGCTAGGGATACTTGCCATAACACATGTGATGAAAAGTTCCAGGTCTAACAAAGAAACCATGATTTTTTTGTTCCAAATTAGCATTATTCATCAACGTAATTTCCATCAAGAACAAAGCAATCATTCCAGCGCCGCTCTAATATTCAAATACCATTTTTGCAGAACGATTTATCTGTTGCCACAAAATAGGGAATTTGGAAATAGAAGGAAATAGACTGAATTTTTTTTTTTTTTTGGGTCTGCAAAAAGCCAGTAGTCTCTGGGAACCAAACCTGGATAATCCACCGTAGGTTAAGTTAGGTTGACCTGGCTGGCTGATAGCCAATACATGGACCTATTGGTCGTTAGTGCTACCAGATGGAGGTAGACATTTACGTTGCTTTTTAGCAGGCATCTTGTAATACGTCTGAGTCTTTTGCGGATCTAAGTAAGCTCTGAAGTTCTATCCCTGAGAGGCATTCCAAGTTCTCATATTATAAAGCTCCCTAGCTAACGTCTGGTTCTAGGCGCGATGTCTGAATTTGGTATCGCCACAAAACTAATACGGCTTTGCAAGATGACGTTGCTCAACCCCAGCAGCGCCGTCAGAACTGGGAAGGACCTCTCCGAGCCGTTTGATACCAAACGAGGTTTCAGACAGGGTGACTCGCTGTCATGTGACTTCTTGAACCTGATATTGAAGAGCATCGTGCGAGCCGCAGAACTTAATGGCTCAGGCACAATCACTGTTGACGTGTTGTTGTAAAGGACTTCGTTTATTTAGGAACCAGCATTAACACCGATAACAATGCCTGCCTTGAAATCCAAGGTAGAATCTCTCTTGCCAACAAGTGCTACTTTGGACTAAGTAGGCAAATGAGCAGTAAAGTCCTCTTTCAACGAACAGAACTAACACTCTCTCTCTCTCATCATGCCCGTCCTAACGTATGGCGGAGAAGCTTGGACGATGACAACATCCGATGAAGCGACGTTTGGAGTGTTTGAGAGAAAGATTCTGCGTAAGATTTTTGGACCTTTGCATGTTGGCAACGGCGAATATTGCAGGCGATGGAACGATGAGCTGTATGAGCTTTACGACGACATAGACATAGCGCAACGAATAAAGATCCAGGGTCATGTCCTCCGAATAGATACAAACGCTCCGGCTCTGAAAGTATTCGATGCGGTACAAGGTGGTGGGAGTAGAGGAAGAGGAAGGCCTCCTCTGCCTTGGAAAGATCAGGTGGAGAAGGGTTGGGATTCACTTGGTGTGTCCGATTGGCGGCGGTTAGCACGAGAAAGAAACGACTGGGGCGCTTTGTTAAACTCGGCCAAAATCGCGTAAGTGGTTATCGGGCCAATTAAGAAGAAGAAGAAGCTAACGCAGAGTTTCTCTCTCTTCTAGTTTATTGCAAAATCTGAAGATATCATTGTTTGTAATTTCTATCTGGCATGCGTGGCCGCTAACAAATTGAGGCCTGTCAGTATACCTACGATAGTTCTGCTTTCTTTTCTAGACAGGGCTAATACGAATCTGGCATACTTATCTGCAATCTGTGTACACATGATTTTCGCGGTCTCGCAAGTGGCTAGATTATTCCACCTCCTGTCCATCCGTGTTTTCATATCCGCAGCGTTGTCATTGTATTTATTTCAAGGTTTCAGTATGCCATTTTCTTGTTCGAATTGCCTGTAAACTGCGCTTCTGGCAATCTCATCTACAATTTCGTTTCCTGCAATTCCCCTATGTCCGGGTGCGCAATGGATATGCAACTGTCTGTCTGTGTCTAATCTGTCTAAGGCTTCCCTGCTTTTTAGAACATTTTTAGATGAAATGTCATAGGAGGTTATTGGTTTTATCGCCACTAGGCTATCAACGTATACCTATATTGATTTTGGCGTTACTTGATGTCTTTGCGATTGATATTTCTGCAGCCTTTCCTACCGCAAAGACTTCTGTTTGAAAGATATTTCAATGGTCAGGAAGATTAAATGGCTGCCTGATGCCTAGCTCTGCGCAATAGATCCCTGCCCCCACTCCGTTTAACATTTTCGAGCCATCAGTAAATATATTAATAGTATTTGGTTCCGTTTCATTCTATTTTTCCATCCCTCTTCTTTTATTGATATTCGGAATTTCTTCACCCCATTGCATTTTTCGAGTCATATAGTCCGTCTGGACCCTGTAGCTCATGCCTATTGAGCTATGTCCAAATGTTTGAATCCACCGTATAGCAGGAGCAATTCGAAGTTCAATTCATGCAGTGTTGCCATTGTTTTGATTGACTCGGAATTATCAAGAAGTTCTTGTGTTTGGTCAACAGTGAGCAAACGCGGCTCCCACTTTGAACAGAGCTTTCTCATAATCAAATGCTCATCTATACTAATATTATAAAGAGGAAAACTTTGTTTGTTTGTTTGTTTGTTTGTTTGTTTGTTTGTTTGTTTGTAACGAATAGGCTCAAAAACTACTGGACCGATTTTAAAAATTCTTTCACCATTCGAAAACTACATTATCCAAGAGTAACATGGATTACATTTTATTTTGGAAAAAAATAGGGTTCCGTAAGATATTTGGATTTTTCGGACACAAACTGAAAAAAATCTTATATATAAAATAAAGTCAACTTTTTGTGTGTGTTCGCTAACCGGCCGTGTCTGCACCGAATTAAACCAAACTTACACACAATGTTAAGAAGGTATTGAAGATGGTTTCCGTATAGTTTGGATACCTATTGGTGGATAGGGCTCGAGATATAGGTCAAAACGTGGACCCGGGTAACCCTCGGATGTGTATGTACAATATGGGTATCAAATGGAAGCTGTTGATGAATGCTTTAGTTCAGAGTATTTTTCATGCCGCTCCGTGACTAGGGTCTCGAGATAGAGACCAAAACGTGGACCCTAGAATGTGTTTGTACAATATGGATATCAAATTGAAGCTGTTGGTGAATGCTTTAGTACAGAGTATTTTTCATGCCGCTCCGTGACTGGGGTCTCGAGATATAGGTCAAAACGTGGACCCGGGTAACCTTTGGTTGTGTATGTTCAATATGGGTATCAAATGAAAGCTGTTGATAAGTGCTTTAATACGGGGTAATTTTCATACCTATTGATGACTAGGGTCTGGAAATATATGCCAAAACGTGGACCCGCCGTGTCTTTGCACCGAATTAAACCAAACTTACACACATTGTTAAGGAGGTATTGAAGATGGTTTCCGTATAGTTTGGATACCTATTGGTAGATAGGGTCTCGAGATATAGGTCAAAACGTGGACCCGGGTAACCTTCGGACGTGTATGTACAATATGGGTATCAAATGGAAGCTGTTGCTGAATGCTTTAGTTCAGAGTATTTCCATCCGCTCCGTGACTAGGGTCTCGAGATAGAGACCAAAACGTGGACCCTAGAATGTGTTTGTACAATATGGATATCAAATGAAAGCTGTTGATAAGTGCTTTAATACGGGGTAATTTTCATACCTATTGATGACTAGGGTCTCGAAATATATGCCAAAACGTGGACCCGCCGTGTCTTTGAACCGAATTAAACCAAACTTACACACATTGTTAAGTAGGTACTGAAGATGATTTCCGTATAGTTTGAATACCTATTGGTAGATAGGGTCTCGAAATATAGGTCAAAACGTGGACCCGGGTAACCTTCGGACGTGTATGTACAATATGGATATCAAATTGAAGCTGTTGGTGAATGCCTTAGTACAGAGTATTTTTCATGCCGCTACGTGACTGGGGTCTCGAGATATAGGTCAAACGTGGACCCGGGTAACCTTTGGTTGTGTATGTACAATATGGGTATCAAATGAAAGCTGTTGATAAGTGCTTTAATACGGGGTAATTTTCATACCTATTGATGACTAGGGTCTCGAAATATATGCCAAAACGTGGACCCGCCGTGTCTTTGCACCGAATTAAACCAAACTTACACACATTGTTAAGTAAGTATTGAAAATGGGTTTCGTAAAGTTTGGTTGTAATTCGGAGCAGTGGCAACGGGCACAGCGTTCTTTTGAGCCAGCCATAATGTCGCTTACTTTTTTAACGCTTGGGGCGGAACGGAACTGTCAAATTGACAGAGTGAGTTACAATGTGTCAATATTTCTTTCTGATTTGGATGCCATAAGGAAAAAAGGTAAGTGCAACATGTAAAAATTGTTTGTGAATTTTTTTGGAGTGGATTTTGGAACAGTGAATAATTTCTTACGAAATTTGAGAATTTAATGTGAAATCCGAATGAAATTATGTGTTCGTGGAAAAAACAATTTTTTTCGTTTTTTTTTTTTGAAAAATATAAATGGATAATGGTTAAAAAAGCTCCAATGCTTAATAAAACATATAAATTGAAGCGAAAAATTCATGGATGATCAGGAAAAGAGACTATTGTTTATTCATATGCGTTGATTTGAAATTTAAAAACAATCTTCTTTTTTCCTGATTTTCAATTTATATTTTATATTTACTCAAAAACAAATAGAAAAACAAAAAATATTGTTTATGCCAAAGCGCTTGAATAAAGAATAAAGAAATAAATAATATGAAAACCATATATTTTCTGTTCTAAACCATATCTATTCTATTTTAGTGTGCCCAGCGAAGGGGGCCGGGTTTGCTAGTGCTATATATAGCCAATGCGTTCTTTTGATATTTTTACCATGTCAGCTAACTTATACAACCTCACTTTTTGATCATTCAAAACGATTTTGTGGATTTTTTTTATATTTTCTGGTGTTTCCATCTCATTGGACGTCCACTGCTTTGTGCATCATCGGTGTCTCTACGACCATGTTAGGTTAGATTATACTGGTAGTCGGTCCGTATGACCAACTCACTTAGAACTCACAGGTCCGTTGTGATACCACTGTACAAGACAGGAACCTTGTTTATTTACTTCCATGAAAGCATTTTGAGGCTTTTATGAAGCGCAGGATTGATTACGACCATGTTCGAAGTCAGCAAATATTCAATTTATTTATTTTTTGTTTCTGATGCAGTGGAATTCCCATAACACTTTCCAGGCCATTGCTTCGCTTGAACGATTTTTTCCCCTTCAAAAAGCAGGGTGAAACTAAAAAAACGAAATTCTTTTTGATCCATTGTTTTGAAAATAACAAAAGTAGTGTCATTCTTAGAATAATAACTCACGAACTAATGATGCAAATTGCATTGAAGCTGCTTTCAAAGACATATCTTTAGTTTGTGAACACCTTTCCGGTTGAAGAGGAAAACGATGAGATTAAAAAGAGTAGTGCCAAAACAGCCTATAAACGCTAGGATGAGCAAGAAAGATACGTGCATGTATTTCATCAGCTTTCTTGAGAATACCTCTGACAACTGCGACTGACTGTTGGATTTTGTCGTGGCACGCAACATACCAGTGAGCATTTTCAAAATCAGTAATGGATTTCAAACGTAATAGTTTGATTTCATTATATTTGACGGAAAAGTCTTAAGTCAATAAAGTCAATGAAGTTTTTGTGTATCGCACCATTAATCGTTACAATGATACTGGTAGCATCGCGAAGCGTCATCAAAAAACTGCAACGTCACGTGAAATGGTTCAAAAAGTGAAGAAACCCCTTGAACGAAATCCCCGACGAAGTGCCAGTCAAATGGCGAAAGAACTGAAAATATCTGACCGTAGCATCTGCCGCATATTGAAAAATGATCTCAAAGTCAAGCCTTACAAGATCCAAGATCCAAAACGCGCATGATCTCACAACATAGCAGTAAAGCAGCATAAAGTCAGACTTGAGAGAGCGAAGGAGTTGCTTCGCTTAGCCGAAAGCAGTCAATTTCCGAGTATTGTGTTTTCTGAGGAGAAAACGTTTCAACATGAGCAGACCATGGACGTTTCAACAGGACTCGGCACCATTTCACATCTGGAGTGAACCAAAAATGGCTAAGCAACAGCGGTCCGAACTTCATAACGTCCACACAATGGCTCTCAAATTTACCAGATGCGAATCCTATGTATTATTCTTTTTGGGCCATTTTGGAGAGGAAAATTGATTCTTAATTTTGTGTTGTTTTTACACATTTTTTACTTTGAATTGAATAAAAGTAATTTCCAATTTTCCAAACTAAATTTTAACTGGTTACAATTCGAGTGCCGGACCTTGTAATAATATTCAAACTTGGTTTTGGTGCATGGCTGAGCTGCTGTCATCATGTTGCTCAAAATTAATCACCTTATTGGAATACGTCATAATTTTTGCAAATAACTTCGTATGTCAATCATATTTCAGGCAGCTGCGGTATAAAACCAGACAAGTAATGCAGTCCAAAATAAAACTTTCATTACACAAAATCATTATTTGTTTATTTAGTGAAAAAGTCGTTCAGAAACAAAATCTTATCTTATCATTGACTCTTACACCCTTAATTGACTGTTTCGCCATGCTGCTCCTCCTATTTGAGTTGTGGGTCTTGATGTTTGTCCACAAATGGAGTTTCAAGCCGACTCCGAATGGCAGATATTTTTTATGAGAAGCATTTCATGGCAGAAAGGCACTTGGAAGTTTGCCATTGCCTGCCGACGGCCGACCGCTATTAGAAAAAATTTGTTCTTCATTTTGGTGTTTCATATACGGAGATTCAAACCTATGCACTTCAAAATGCGTGACTACCATTAACCTACAGGTATCGCGCTATGGCCGCCATCAAAAATAAAACTGGATGATTAATTTTACTCAACTTTGTACAAATAGAGAGACCTACGGTGTTGTGGCCCAGCCAAATGGTAGATGATTTTTATAAGAAAATTATCTATGACAGCAACAAAATCAGAGGGTTGACATTGCGTGCTGAGAAGCGAACAAACTATTTATTCAGCCACTTTTCACTTAATTTTTTGTTTAAAATTTACACAAACTCCCTCTTCATCACAGTGACCGCATTAGTACTTAAGCAGGTTATTAAAAAATTTCAACACAGTTAACAAAGGCATTAGAAGTACGTTCCCTAAAGAATATTTTAGCAAACAAATTTGCCCGACTACCAACCACCACTGCCGCCTTCTGAAGCATAAATTCACAAAAATGAACTACTCACAACCTCCAGATATTCCTTATGCTGCAACCAGCTGGGAATTCCATAAACGCTGGTAAATGCCAAACATTTAGGTGCATCTGTAAAATGTCATGAATATTGATTGAGATGATTTATGTAAATGAAAATCTTTAATATTCACTGCCTGAGTTATTGAATGCAGTCCAAGAGCAAATAATTTATGCACGTTCGCCAAACAAATTGAAGCCATCACTCGTGCACTGCCGGTTGCAATCGAAATCACTCATCACAAATGCAAACCAAATGCAATTTTGCAACTTTACGACCAAGATGAGTTTCCTGTGCCACGCAGTCCGTAACTACGCTAGGCAACAGGCAAATTTAGCAAACTTCTCTCATCCAGCCAATTTCTAAATCGTACGAATTTTCCATTTGTGTTCAGCACGAAAATGCAATGACGCTATTTCACTACTATTAGTGCTCACGGCTTGTGCGCATTTTCCCATCAATCGTCCATCAGTTGCAGATCGATGGAGGCCAACAAAAGTCGTTTCAACTTGCAAAACTCAAAATAAAGCATTTTCTATGCTCAGTCGTTTGACGACGAACTTTCTTCATAAATTCAGCAAATCGTGCAACAGAAATCAATCTTTGAAAACTATCTCTCTGCCAGCGTCGAGGGTCGGCCTTCAAAGTACAACAGCAACAACTACAAACTACTTACTTCCTTTTGCGTTTTCTGCATAAGTGCAGCAGCACTTGTTGTCACTTTTGGAGGCAAATCAACAGTGGAGGTCGACGAGGGAGAAGGCGAGGCATTACGGCGCGCCGGCTTGCTGACAGCCTGACAACTTTTCGCACAATTCACAAATTTGCGCACAAATTGCGCAAATCCAAAAATCTCATCTTCGCAAATGTTGTGCTGTCACCAACAGAGACGATGTCTTTGTGCTTGTTGCAAGTTGCAATTTAGTAGTCCTATGTTTGAATGGAGCCGCAGCATTCAAGTGCTGCGCAAATTAAATGCACAACAACGGGCAGCACAACTTAAAACAAGAGTTGCTAATACAACAACAAAAACAATGTGAACTATGTTACAAACATTGGAGTCAAGGAAGTTGCGGAAAAAAGTAGTAACATGATTCTGGAGCATGATTCTGCATGTGGCATTTTGCTGTGCACGGCAAGCGCAGCTGCTGGTGGATGAGAGTTTGATGTGGCGGGAGGGGTCACAGAATGATGAAAGCACAGTGCAGGTGCGTTGAGTTTCTCTTAATAAAATTTTGGGAATTTCGGAAATGGGAAGCACAGCATTCGTATGATATGAAAAGACTCTGATGAAATATGAAAAGTGAAGAATAAAGCAGTCTCCAAAAATGGTGTAAAATTTGTTTTTTGTTACTATTTTTTGTGTTTTTTTTTCTTTACTTCAGTCGCTATTGGTATTTATTTGCTGCTTGGTAGTTATTTGGTAAAATATTTTATATTCAAAAATATTTAAAAAAATTAGAAAATTTTTTTTTTTACATTCGCAAGTGTAAAACTAATCTAAACATATTTAAAACAGTAAAATTATATGCTTTCAAACTGCATTCGTGCTAAAATAAAAACTATTTTTTTTTACTGAAAACTTATGGCAACCCTAGTAAAGACAAATTTTTATATTCTTTTACTCTTTTCCCACTTAGTTTTCATTTGCATATTTTATTATTTTATTTATTTATTATTTTATTATAATTTAATTGTTTTTTGTAAGAAAAATAGGTGGCAACCCTGTTTAATTCTTTTTTCTTATTGCAGCATTTTTAAGCAGCAGCTTTTGGAATGCGAATTAATAGTTTTCCTGCAATCAAATTCTAGCTTATTTGCTTTTCATGAAAGAGGTGCATGGCAATCCTGTTCAACAAAATTTCAAAAAAACGTAGCGCTTTTTGAATATCTCAAATTATCTTCAAGCCATACGGAAATATTTTACCTATACCAGAAAAGTATAATCTTTTTGTTTCATCAATTAGATTTCAGCCATTAGTTTTTAAAAATGGGTGGCAACCCTACTTAAATTTACTTTGAAAGTAAACCATTTGCGGGTAACTTGATCTCGATATCCAAAAAAGAGTTTTGTTCTAATCAGTTAGCTTATTTATTTTCTATAAATAAAAATATATGGCAACCCTGTTCGAAATTAATAAAATCTCGTTAAGACTGTCCAAAAACGGTTCTTGTGAAAACAAACAATCAATGCTGTGCGTGAATTGATAGCACAAGATCGTCATGGGACATATCGCGCGAGGTAGAGGCATCCTTGGGCGTTAGTACTACCATTCAATTTCACATGACAATTTTGTGAGAAGAAGATGTGTTCTCGTTGTATACCCCATAATTTAACAATCGGCAATTGACCCCCTCTCGTCTCGATTGGTGTAAAGAAATGTTGAAGAAATCCAGCCGCGGTGGCTCAAAATACGTCTATGATATCGTAGCAGATGACGAAGTTTGGACCCATGCAAATAAGTCGGAAACAAAACAGCAATCGACAGGATGGGTGTTCCAAAACGAGCTTAGTCCAATAAAAGTTGTTAGCAAAAGAAGCACCTCAAAGCAAATGGTCGCCTGCTTTATCGAAAAACCTGGTCAATTTTGAGTGGTACTCAATCATTTGTTTGCCCGAAGTTTTCGGAATGTCAACGTTTTTCAACGCCTGAAGGAAGTGTTGAACCCTTTAAACAGCTCGTTTTGAAGGTAGCGACTTCTTACTACTACTCGTACTACTTTTTTTCTTGTGCACTCCTCTCGGGAGCACAATGCCTCGACAGGACTTGGCTTGCGTTGGTTTCGTTAATCTATTTGATTTATGACAGGGTAGGTGATTAGCCTGCCGCTACCAGTCCTAAGTAGTGGGGACGTCCACATGCCGTTGCTTAGGAACAACGCCGTCTTACTGCTAGGAGCGCCATCTGTGTTTCAGATTTTTCTGGCAGAAGGATCGCACAGATGGTTGAGTACATCGCTAAATTTGGTGTGTCTGCGCTATTACCGCGATTGCCCGCTTCCTATTGCAGGCGCCAGTGATGCAATGTGTAACTGCGTGTGTTTGCTTGTTTTAGCAGCCACAATGCAAATATGTAATACGCTGACAATTGTGCGGGAGTAAGGATGGAAAGAATAAGTTTTTGGGATTGAGGTATGAGTTTTTTTTTTAGAAACAGGGGAATTAGGTAAATTAGGAAAAGTGCGAGGACCGTGCTTTAAGAGGGATTCGAACCAACACCCTTTGGAACGCAGGCTAGTGCACTTACGCTAGACTACCGAGAACGCACTGCTACTACTACTCTTTAATTAAATAACTAAATTTATTTATTGATAATATTTAAAAGAGTTTGTGGCAACTCTGATCAAAGTGACTTTCTTTTTAAGTCTCGCATAACAGCTCTCGTAACGCCCATGTGCCTTAATGTTATCCCAGCTGCAAAGTTTATAATTGTTTCTGCTCCTGATTGTTGATGTGTTCTTCAAAGTCCTCTAGTACTTCACAATTATAACTGTCAACAGTGGCATGTGATACTTCGTTTTGCTCTGGTTCAGCTCCAGATCTGTTCGCTTCGTTACCTAGTTTAAAAAGTTTGTTAGGATGCTCACACGACAGGTCATAGAAATCGGTTACAAGCCGACCTGACCAGCAGGGAACAGTTAGATGAAGGGTCCTCAGTCGGACGTGATTTTTAATTCATCCGTAGGGGAAGTAAGGAGAAGAAAGAGCGATAAAGGATAGAATTCAGTAGGCGAGTAATATCCGACCCTGGTAGCTCCGCAGGCGTGTTTGAAAAGTTAGAGCCTCGCCTAGGCAACGCCGCTGAAGAGTAGGTCATGTAGAAACATGGCTTCAAAATCATTGTGATTAGCTAGAATTACCGTAGGAAAAATCTGGCGTGCTATTGTGCTCTTTAGAATTCGTAATTCAAAATATTTTCGCAGTTACAGAAGAAATTGTGAGCAAGCGTCGAGTAGGCATACGAGCGGATTTTTTATATACAAAAACGTTGACGCGCGATTTCTCGGTTTTTTATTTTTACGATGTTTCCTAATTGGCGGGAAAAAGTTAAGCGTCCTATGGAAACGAGATAATATTGTATTCGGAATTAAATTCTCTTCTAGTTGAACCTAAAAAACCTTAAGAAAGTTATGATTAACCCACTTTTTAAAAAATCTAAAGTGAATTTGTTTTTCCAAAAAAATGAATTTTTTTTTTAATTAGCGAAAAATTATTGAATTTCGCACTTTTTGTTTAATTTTCTTGGTTTTACTAGAAGCTATACTATACTAAAATAAAAAATGGTTTGGGTTTTTGGTTTCAGATGAAAATTGCGACCTACATCTTTCCCGCCGCACGGCACATGCACACTCGAGGCGTCTCGGCAAAATGCTTGTACCAGGCATAATATGGCATATATTTTAATGAAAATAATTGAGAAGACTCTTGAAATATATAACAATAACACCTGAAAGTTTCGTTTCAATCGATTATCCCTTTCCTTCCCAAAAAAAATCCAAGAAAATCGATTTTTTTAAGCCTCTAAAGCAGGCTCCCCCCTTAAGCCACCGAATGGTTTGGAAAGTAGAGCTTCTTAAAATCAAGTTTCAAAATTAACTTAAATGTCTAAATGATCAATAATTGAATTCTCAGCGTAAGTACCAAAGCTGAGTGAGTTTCAAGTGCTTGACATTCGGTTGGACCCAGGACCCTGATTGAACTCTCTTAAACTTGAACCAGGAAAAGTTAATTCTAAAAGCGATTACACCTTACACAAGCGACTGCAAATCGCAAACCTTTTGTGACTTTTTGTGACTACGTTTAGACCAAAATAGTTCGAAATATTGCAGTTTTTGATCACCTTTCTGTTGGTCTATCCTTAGATGTTCCCCTGAACTCCAAGCTCGGTTGGACATGAGGTAGATAAAGTTGGTATTCAATCAATAAAAGTACTGCTAAACCTTCTTGACCCAGTATAAGTGGGTCCTCAAAATGGTAGCAATCACAATTAATTAACAAGCTTAACTTGCCGGCGCTTACCGTTTCGCTATACTGTGCATCAGCAGCTGGCTGCTATGCCCTCCTATGCCTTCAATGATATCCCAGAGCAGCGACTTTCGGGACTTTGCTTAGTTGCCGCATTTGTTACAACAAACATGCATCCACATTATTGTTGTTATTGTCGTACTCCGTTGCGAAAATCACCAGGGCGGATGTAATTTGCAGCAAACGACAAACTAGCAGAGCAGAGCAGACAGACAAGGCAGCAAACAAATAAACGACGAACACCGACAGGAGGCTGATCGGCGAACGAGGCGCGGGATAGAAACAGCAGACTGCTACACATCTGCATACATATGTAAAATACTTGTATATGGCTAAATATGGCAGGCAACAAACAAAACAATAACAACAAAAGCAACTGCAAGCGGAAGACTAGACTTGCCATGCGCCCGCCGCAACTGTGCCGCCTTATTTGTTTTACAGCCAGTCTCCCTGACTTTTTCGCCAATTTGTGGTGAACTGTTAAAGGGGCAGTGGCTGCGTCAACCACTACAACTAGAAAAAACACACTGAACACTAAATGAAATGAAATCCGAAAAGCCGCATGTACGTCATGAAATAAACAAAAATTGCAACAAAATGTGCAGCAACTTGCAACATGGCAATGTAATGGCAAAAAGCAAAAGGCAGTTTGCGGTACACGGCAAGCAAGGCACAGGCAATTTAGCAAGTTGTTTTTGGGGAAAAAGCTATTTGAGTGCATAAGTAACGGCAAACAGCGGCTACGGTTTGTCGCCACTCAAACAGAAACAAATAAGGCAACAGCACTTTCGAGCGGAGGACATCGGGGAATGTAATCAACAATAAGAAAATGGTGGGCGGAAATAAAGTGCGAGGCGGGCACTTTGCGCTGGCACGAGGAAAAACAGCTGTGCTCGAGCGTGAACGGTGTGGTGGGTGGCAGAGCGGAGCCTCGGCACCACGCAACATCTCGAAATAGGTGAACAGGCTACGAAATTGCCCGCTAGAAAGTTGCTATTGCCTTTAATGCCTCATATGTTGAGATATTTATGTAGCTGTGAATGCATCTATGCCTCCAAATAAATGTATATTTAAATGATTTGCCACATTTGCATGCATATGCCCCTAATAAACTTCTGCAGTTGCTGCTTGGCAACAAAGTGGCAACAAATTCTCCTGTCAGTCCATTATTACATTCGCAGTGGGAATTAAATTTCAATTAAAGCCAAATTTAAATACAATAAATAAAGTGCGCGTTCGCACCAATACATGTTTATAAGAACCGTTAAACTAGTTATGATGGCGAAATAAAAATTATTTATTCACAAGCCAAGGCATTGCCGAGTGGCCTACGTGAAGCGTACGTCAACACGCAGATTAATTCGATTGAATAATGTTCGTAGGTGCAGAAGAGAGTACAGAAGTTTCAGTTGGGTATTGGATCGAAAACTTAGTGTTGTACAGAATTGGTAGGGATGTAAACTACTAAGTACTCGAGCCATAAATTAATCGATAGTACCCGGTTTTTAAAAGTATCTATACTGAGTACTGAAAATAACCTTAGCGGTCGATGACTATTAGGACAATTTTTTCTACCATTTCAAATATATTTTTTTCATTGATTTATTTCCGATTCATACTGGTTAAGAGCAGTAAACTTAAGTTGTTTTAAATTATTAGAAATGACAAATCCAACCAGTAACAATGATTTAATTCAGCTCGTTCCACCGACAGTCGGTTCTACCTTACCGCAACGACCCGAATTTACTATATATTCGCCCAAGGACTCTCACTCCAGCCTCACCGTACATCTATGAGAAATGTTTTTGTTTGTTTTGTTGTACAACAACAACATTTAGCAATATTTAATTCAGCTAAAGTTGTATTTAAAGGCGCATTTAGAGTAAAACGGGATTTTGATTTTGGTATGCAAAAAATGTCTACTTGCCGAAGACTGTGAAAAGCACCATTGAAGCTTATTCTTCTAGTGCTACTTCCGCTGGCTCAGGGCAGGCAACATGATCTCCTAGTATATTAGCCCCAAAGGAGCAAGAAAAATGACTTGTGCTATTCAGAGACTTTCGGTTTAAGAGGAGATATCTGGAACTGGGTGACTCAACAGATTTAGCGATGTGCAAAGGCAACAGAGCAAAATGTGTAAAGATTTCGGAACACTTTTAATTATATTTATGAAATTGAGATGGTATAGCCTCCAAATTTGTTACTAATAGCGGTAGCCACTCGGCAGGGCATGGTAAGCCTCCGAAAGTTTTTCTTCCCATAAAACCATCTGTCGTTCGAGGACTGCGTAAAACTGTAGATCCCTCTATTTGAGGAAAACTTCAAGACGTAACCACAAGTATTAGCAAGAGCTCGTCCAAACAAGATGAACGTGAGTTAGTACGAGGGTATTCACGTAGTTCTTCCAAATTTTTCGATCTTTCCATATATTTCCACATATACCACCAAACTACGTTGCCGGTTTTAATGAAAAATTACCAATTCGCGGGCATTCAATATCAGACATAAATATAAAACGGATATAAATATAAAACAAAGTGCTGTCAGAGTGAAAGTATGGTATAAAAACGGGGAAAAAATGTCTAACCATAATCCAATAAAATACCCATTTTTTTTAAAGAGAGATACTGAAGTACTTGATTCGATACTCGATATTTTTCATCATTTGTCGGGTCAGAAACCTTTTGATTGACGCCATCGCATTTATAAGTTGTTAACTTTTTTTACATTTTCTTCCTCCCCCGGCAGATATTTTTATGAGGACCTTTTTCATGGCAGAAATACACTCGGAGGTTTGCCATTGCCCGTCGAGAGGCGACCGCAATTAGAAAAAACGTTTTCTTCATTTTAGTGTTTCACCGAGATTCGAACCTATTTTTTCTCTGAATTCCGAAAGTTAGCGACTCACCACCCCATTCGCCTACGGCGGCCGCTCCAAACTCCATAGCCTGCTTTATTTTCTAGCTTGGATCCGTTCGTGGAGAAATTTATTTACTCTTTTTTCCATGGTCTTTGAGTTTGCCACTCTTTTCTTGACGGGATGTTAGTCTTGAAGAGCCTGTCGAGGCTGGGTTTAGGGAAAGCGTAGTCGATTTTTTTATTGTAACTGCTACTTACCGTAGTATGTAGAAGCGTGGTTGAACCTCCAGGTCTTCCATAGCACCAATTAAGAAATATATAATTTTCTGTAGCGATATAAGGGCTTAAAGATTAAAGAAGAAGGATTAACGATGCGAGCCTCATAGGGTACCAGCAAACTGGGAAAAATTATCTTTGACGATGGACAATATTTTGAGGAACACCTGAGTCTGAAACCATTAGTCCAGAATGAAGGTTGCATTTTGAAAACAGGCTGCTATTTTTTAATAGTTAGATATTTATTTGCATTATGAAAATCAATCACTTATCTGCGTTTTATTTCTTGTTTTTTTGTTGAAAAAGAGTGCTCTGAAGCTTCACTTTTGTTTAACACTATAATTAGATGATCCAGTCAACTTACCTGAAAAGAAAGTAAAGTAGGTAATTAAGTCTTTGTTGATTAATCTTATTTGAATAGTTCTTAAAAAAATATATATTACACTTTATTTAAACAAAACAAAATAGTATGGCAGGGCCAAAGAAAGCATCAAAGCAGCTGTTGCAAGAATGGTTAATTTCTTTATCATACTTTCCTACACTCACAATTTCCTGCTTATATTTTTTTGCGATTACATAAACCCAATAGCAATTTATGCCAACATAACAAGCAATATAATAAATTAAAGCGGTGCGCATGCGCAGTCGCACAAATTTGTTTTGCTAAAATGAAAGCCTCCGCCAAAAATTGCATGCGACAAGCGTAGTGAATGGGCAATCTAGCAAGAGAGAAAAATCGGAAAAAGGGAAAATCGGGGCAAACGATTTAAGCAGCTGTCTGCCACACAGCAATAAACACGTGCTGCAAATAAATTTTGTATGAAGCCATTTAGTCATATTTGTGTGTACATTTGTGCATTAGGGTTGTTCTAGTCTGTGCTTTTACTTATTTTTTATATCTTGAGTTGGTTGAATTTGTATACAAAATTAAATCAAAAGTTATAGTTTAGGTTTGCCTAAGTTGGTATGCCATGGTTTTATCTCACACAGCTAATACGCATGCGAGGTGCCACCATAAGGGGTTTCATCATTATATGGAAAAGAAAGCTTTCGTAAAATTATTCTAAAAAAAATTCACAACAATATTTCTATCAGGAATTTGACACTTTTGACTAATATATATATGAATTTCTTTGACCAAAACTTGGATAAATATATATTTGGCATTATCTGTATGAGATCATAGAGCCTTGTTGAAAAATACGGCAGGGCATGAGCCGTAGCAAAGTGTCAAAGGAATCTACAAAGATTTGGTTTCGTTAGCTTTTATACGTCGCCAGGTTTTCAGCCAGGAACTGAAACTGTTGAGGTTTTCTTGTAAGTAGTAAAAAGCAATTGAGACATGGCTACTTTTCGACATTATAACCGTATCATCGCTATAAGTGGCCGTATATTTGCTATTCGTTGACTGTATACAAAGTGTACAAAATGGGTTCTATGGCACTTTGTTCCGGTACACCTGCTTTAATTTCGTGCTCATAAGTACAAAACATAAAGATGATAAAGTCAAGAAAAATACTTATAATATTTGCTATTTGTCTTTTAAATTTTCTTATTAACCCGTGAGCAAAATTCAGAAAATTGAGATTTCCAAAATTTACTCAGCTGGCGCTATTTTACTCTGGAATAATAAGAAAAAGTTGTTACGTACTTCAATAAGAAGTTTTCCAAATTAATTCTTGTTCGTTTTTCCACATTGTCAAATTTATTCGTGAACTTTTCGCCATTTTTCGACTAAGAAGCCACCACATGAGGAAGATAATATATTTTGAAAATAAAAAAAAGAGTTCATGGCAAAGAAATTAGACAAGTCGAAGAGTTTCTTCATAATTGGCGCGATAGCCGCTTACGCGATTTTGGCCGGGTTTAAGTCGAAGAGTTTAGGCAGTGCAATATCGGAAGAGAATAGTGAGGGAAAGGATATTCTGGCCAGAATAAATAAAGCAACTGGCACATATGCACCGCTGCTTCAAATCTGGAACTCATCTGAAATATCCTGCCAAACAAAAATGAAGCTATTTAAATCAAATGTCATCTCACTACTCTTCCATGGATGCAAAAACTTGGCTTGCAGCCGAACATCTAACCAGAAAAGTTCAAAGTTTTATAAACAGATGTCCCGAGCGAATTCTCAAGGTGTGGTGAACAGACGTCATCAGCGACGATGAGTTATATAAAAAGTGCAGCTTGCAGCCAATGGCCAATCATACAAAATTACGAAAGTAGCGGTGGATAGCCCACACACTGCGAAGCAAGGCAAAGGAAGTCTGTCGACAAGCTCTGGTTTGGAACCTCCAAAGAAGCCGCTAGAGGAGCTGATCCAAGACTACATGGAGAACATCGGTATAAAAAGAAGCAGATAAAGGCGGAAAATCGTGCTAAACACTAAAATTGCTAGCCAAAAACCGAACCAGGTGAAAATGATTTATTGAGGCGCTATATTCCAAAGGGAGATAAGGGAAAATGATGATGATGAGTAGTCTTTTTTTGTTCTTTTTTTTTTTTTTTGGTGAAGTACGATTCCGCAGGCATGGAACGAGGGAGATATTAACATTTTCTTCGATAATCAAGCCGCGTCAAGGCTCTGACGACCCTATGGTGCAGACTGAAACTAGTAAACTCCCGTAAGGAGGAGATTAAATCTCTCAGGTGTGCAGGTAACATTGCTCTGATCTGGGTTCCAGGGCATAAGAACATAGAGGGAAATAAAATTGCTGATGAGCTTGCCAGGAACGGGACTGAATTAGCCTGAGTTACCTCCTACCCGGGTATCGGCATCACTCTGAAAGTTGTTGAAGGGGAACTGTAGAAATAATTTCTCAGGAAAGCGCAGAAAAGATGGAGCTCCATTTGTTCGTACGCTATTTCGAAAACTCTTTGGCCCCAGTACAATATACGAAGGACTCGGAAAGTTCTTTGTACTGCTCGTCATTAAATATTCAAGCTCGTAGCTGTGTTTACCGGTCACTGGACAATCGGCACACACGCGTAATAGCTAGGGTTACCTTTTAACAGAAGATGTAGGAATCCCTCAGAGAAGGAGACTGTTGAGCTCTTTCTCTCTAAATGTCCCGGTTTGACAGCTAGACGACTAAGGTCATTGGGTGCTCCTTTCTTCGATAGCCTAGGGTAGTGAGTCAACCTAAATCCCATCAATCTTTTATATCAGCAGGTCTGACTAGCTGTAGATATAGGCCTGTTGGAGGGCTCATACTGATATCAAAACGACGTTTCAGTGCTACGTGAAGAGTGCCAGACTGCACTTCAACCATTTCACTTACCTACGATTTGACGCCCTTTCGCGTTTTTATTTGTAACATTTTCTGAATTTCACAATTTTGTTTCAATCTTTCAAGTCTCAACTCATCACACCAGACCTATGCCGAAAACTTTAGGCTTCTAATAAAAAATATGACATCGACTTTCCACATTTTTAGCCCTTCAAGGTGTCCCAATCGCTATTTAAAAACACTTGGCGGGCCTTGAAAGACCGCTTCCGAAGCGATGCCACTCATTACGACTACCTTCCCATCATCGTTAAATTTACCAGCGACCCATATAAGAACTCCCCTCATGTGCAGACACATACGAAGTAGGCTGGCAAATCGAATTCACAGCAAACAACTAAATACAATTTGCTTCATTGCTAACCATTGCATCGAAGAATGAACCCGCACTCTCTGCGCCCTCTCTATGTAGATATAATCAGCAAGCCCACATAAACTCCAACACACACTCACGCGCCCAAGCAGGCAGTCGGCATTTGCGCGACTTACAGCTGCGAATAGATGCAACGCTGCGGCAGAAACACCGACGACAACAACTTTATATATATATATAAACAACAACAACAACTTTGCAGCGCTTAATTTAGTGAGGCATTAGATTCGCAGATGCTAGTTGTTTCAGTTGTTGGTTTTGTAGTTGGGCGTTTAAAAATTTTCATGGCTCATAAAATTTGCTATTTGCACAAAAACACAGACGAAAGCAGAGAAAAAAATTAGAAAAAAAATTTGCTTAACAAATGTGCAGAAAAGCGTTTACACACACAAATACACACATTACATGCATACAAGTGAATGACATATGTAACGTGCAACATACAACATGCAACATTTAGCCATATTCAAAGTGCATGAGATGCTATCGCACGCGTTGTAAATGGAAAAACCACTCATGGGTGCGCGCGCGCCTACCGACGAGAGTGTGCAGGGGTTAAGTGGGGGGAGTGGGATGACAGGAAACGACGCATCGCCGTAGCGGCACATTTGACATTCACTGATTTGCGTTTATTTGCTGTTGCACATTTTATATGATTTATAATAGCCAGTTGCCTGCAGTGCCGACAACAACAACACAGAAAAAAAATTTAAAAAAATACACAAAAACAAAGCAAATGCAATAGATGACAACAAACAGCCAGCAAAGCGGAGCAAATGTGCAACTTGCCGCACACACATGCTCGAGGCATATAAATCTATCAGCGTTGGGTATTTTGGTGGGGGCCACTCAAATCGAAAAGCAAAACCAAAAACAAAAAATATTTATGCGTATAAATAAAATGCTTCAAATGCATAAATATTCAGAAAGAGATTGTAATTCAAGACATCCGTTGCATGAAGCTAACTTCGCTGCTATAAAAGCTGAATTTAAATGGTTACAATGACCTTCGTTGCCCCCCATTCATGCACTCCTATAAAATAATCGTAACTCTTTCGAAAAGTGCGCCGCTTTGAAAGCGCTGAAGACGCTTTTTATTGCCTCAGAGCATACGCATGTAGATATGTTTGTAAAAATATATAGATGTATGTGTATTTGGGCATTACAAAGCACGCAATGAGGTGCGCCCAAGTTGAGCACACCAGAAGGGCGGACGGCCTAGCAGCATTAAAATTTGTGGAAATAAATAAATTCAGGAAAAAAAATCTGTACGTCTCTTAGAAATAATCTATTAAAATTGAAACTATTGAAGTCTTTACGGTGCTCGATTTTATTATGCCTTGATTTATGCGAGAATGAACCAGGAAAAAGCCTGAAAGTTGCCTTTTTGATTGAATTAGGCAAAGGTGGCGTTGCATATCTGAAAAAGGCGGGTAATTGTGCCGATTGGGAGTGTAACAGAAAATGGTAACAAATGATGGTAACTGGTCACTTGTGATCAACAATTGAGAAGAAAGAAATAATTTGGTTTTCCTTTCACTAGAAGAAGCGAATAACTTTCAAGTAAGAAAAAGTAAAAACAATCAGCAAATCAAGTAAAACTAAGCTAAGCATTTTACTGCATTATTTCGACGAAGAAATTAACAACAGTTCCTCTATCGCTAATATGCGCCATTTTCTTCATTTACCTTTGTCCAAGGTTTGAAGAAGTCATCATCTCTGTTGGTAAAACCAACTTGACCATCTCATTTTCGCCAGCCTCTTGTGAGGTTAGTTTTTGTAAAGGCTGGAAAAAGTGATAATCGTTCGGTGACGGTTTTGGATAATACCTTACTTGCCGTTATACCTTCCACTCGAATTATCAGAGCTCTCAGTGCATCGGTCAAGCCAGAACTCCACGCAGATCGTAATGTGTTTTCGATTCACAATGGCTTTTAAAATCTACTGCGTTTTGGTTTTTATTATTAATTCCCCACAAATATGGAATTGCACAATTCTAAAAAATTAAAAAAAAAAAATACTTAAATTAAGTGAAACCTAATATGTTTCGTTTTAAATTTCAAGTAATAGTGATGAGTATGAAAAATTCCCGAGGCGACTGAGAGACCTAATAATGCAATGACATTGCCACACCCTATGTAGGTTGGTTGGTTAGTTGGTTTAAGGGGGGATTCTACTGTAAAAATCAAATTTTCATGGATTTTGTTTTCATACTTGTATTAATTTAATTAGTAAAAAAAAGTTTAGGGTTACATAAACACAGGTCTTGAGTGTACAAAAAAATTTTTTAAATTTATTTTCATTTCAAAATGGCAGCTGTACAGCCGCTCCCCCGAAACGCCTTTTGAAATCTGCCCACACTGTCGCGCATTTAAAAAAAATCTGAAATGAAAAAAACCAAATTTTTTTTATTATATATCATTATTTTTAGTTGTTAAGCCTATTACTTGCAAAAAAAAAATTTTTTTGTAAAATTTTTGAAGTTTTTTAAAAAATCGACATTTTTTTGTTGTCATTTTGTTATTAAAAAAGGGGTTATAAATAATAAATTTTTTCCCACCATAGCTTTAAAAACTAGTAAATATTGTTAAAAATATACTATCAAAGTTTGAGCTTGATATGTTAATTTTTCACGGAGCTGTGATGTGGGCAATTTTGAAAACGTGGTTTCGAGAAAAACACGCTTAAACAATTTTTCATACTTACAGCTTATACCTGTTGAGTAGCTGTTCTAGCTCCCCTCTCTTAATGCTTTATTCTTTTATCCGAAATAATATCCAATGAGCATTTTCAAGGTCAAAAGAATCTATAGATATTCTGACATGGGTAACCAAGTAGAAGGGTGGAGTAGGGAACGGCTTATCTCTTGATCAAGCGCATATGACCGTAAACCGCTCGAGCGCTCAGTTTATACCTGCTTTGCTAAAACTTTTATAACTTGAAAACTATTCAAGATTTCTTTTTAAGATTTTCATGGAACATTCTGGAGTTGTTTCTGAGTATGTTTCAACAAAAAGTAAAAAATCGATTTTTTTTAAGTTTTACAGTAGAGTCCCCCCTTAAGTGGTGATTCGTCCAGAATCCAACTATCGCTTGCGCACCATTTTGTTACCACATCCTCGTTACCAACTTGTTTCACGGATATTTTCAGCATGACTATATCCAGTCTATACGGTTCAGGATCCTTATAAGGTTGCTGACATCTAAGCCAGACAGTTGTACGAGACTCTCGAACATTCTGTCCTTCCATTAGACAGGGTATTCACAGAGGAAATGGAAGATTGTTTCGTTTTTATCCGGTTGTTTATAACTGTGGTAGTGTGTGTTGTGAGGGATGCTCACTTTGGCTACTTGTTCTCTAGTTATGACTGTCGTTAGTCACCAGGCCTCCCGTCGTTGTAGGCGATTCATAATTTATTTTAAAAGGTTTACTTATTAACCATTCATTACATATTTTTAACTAAAAAGAGTATTTTTTCGAGGAATTAAATCTTAAATAATCGGATGCCAAAGTGGTGGAAAGTATGATGGCAAAAAGTGAGGAAGCGTTAAACCTTAGAAGAATGCAAGCAAAAATCAGTTTTTGGAAAAAACTAAAGTGTTAATAGTTCCAAGTTTCCCTTACTAAATTCGTTCAGTTAAAGTTCTATATCAGTGGAAAGTGATCCGCCACGGCCTGTGAGTTCCAGTAGATATCTGTTAGTTTTGTACTGGACCTCGTCGGCGTTATTTAGTAGGTGTCTCCTGACGTGCCTGGGAGGGCTCTGGCTCAAGCAAGTGTCTGCAAGGGTGAAACCTACGGTAGAAACTGCTTGCTGGGTAGCATATGGGCCTCGTGATGAAGTTGTTGTATTGGGGACATCAGAAGGCAACCTGTCGCTGTCCGGATGACAGTGTTTTGGCATGTCTGCAGGTTTATCCACTTCGTGTCACTAGTTCCAGGCGACCAGACAGGCGCAGCATAGTTTAGAACCGGCCGGCCATAAATGTCGATAACAAAACTTCTTTGAATTTGCCTCAAGTGCTGCCGGCAAGCGATTTGAGGACCTTGTTGCGATTTTGGACTTTAGTGGTAAAAGCGGTTGTGTGCGCAGAGAAGGAGAGCAAACTGTCAAAGGTTACTCTCAAAATTTTGGGGTTGTTTGCAGTCGGAATTGGTGTGCCATCGACTTTTACCTTGAGAGCCAGTTTGACCTCCTTTGTCCAGGCAGTAAAGAGGGCGCCGTGGATTTAGTGGGGGAAATTTGGAGATTCCTCGCAGGGAAAAAGCGAGAAAGAACGGTAAGGTAGTTGTTCACTTTGGAGCACAGGCCATCGAGGTCATTGCCCGGCGCCATTATCGTGCAGTCGTCAGCGTATGCGATCAGGGAGACACCCTTTGGTGGCTGGGGGAGTTTCCGAGAGGTTGCTTGATCTTCCTCTGTTTAGAAGTTTGGTCACGAAAAATCGGTGACTAGTGACGACCGCTCAGATATTCTACCTTGCTTTAAGACAACTTCTTGTAGTCCATGCATACAAGCTTTCAAGTGCGCTCCCTTTTATAGTTGAGAGGATAAAACAAAACATAACTATTGTAAAACCAAAAAAAAAAAATAAAAAATAAACTACATTGCGCTATAAGCTGACTGTTTTTACTACTGTTTACAAAACCATCAGATGGAATGGTAGCACACAAATAAAAGTAGAGCACCAGTAGTGGTAGTTGCAATGATGTCAGCGATAGCAGTAAAGGTGGTTGATAGATGTACAATATTATTGTTAAAGTGTGTGTGTGTTAGTGTGCACGCATGCAAACATACTCAGGCAGGCAGTCAGTCAGTCAGTCAGTCATTCATTCGTAGTGACGCAGTCAGTTGTTGGAATGCATAGCTTGTAAATAAATATAACAAAGCAGCTAAAGCTGTTGGCGCGCAGGAAATTGCAGGAGGAATCACACACACACACACACACACACGCACGCGCATGCAAATAACCTCGAATAGATAAGATGTTAAAAAAATAACAATTGCAACACATTTGCAGTTGTTAACCCAGAAACATAAATATTAAAATTTATTACGTTGCATGGCAAGTACTGCCACAAAGCACGGCTTACAAAGAGCCGAAGGGGCTTCTCCGTTTTCCGCGCGGCCAAGGCAACCAAATTCATATATGTGCAATATATATCTATATGTATATGTGTGTGTGTGTGTGGATGTAAAATAGATGGCGTTAGATAATGCAAAAGCAGCAAATTCCGCAACTGTACTCACAACACAAACAACGAAATACATACACACACATGCAGCTACAAACTCACAAAGAAGCGCAAGCATTCGTATGCATTTCCCTACTTTTTATTCACTGTAAAGGCTCATGAGTCTGTGTGTGTATTTTCGTGCGTGCGCTTGCATTTTTCATAGGTTTTCCTGCCTTCCATTCAACTCCTCCGCGCATTCTTGCCTTTGGCTTCCTCTACTGACAATATTTACTTTATTCCCTATATATTTATTTCATTTTAAGCCACTACTTCGCTGCGCTTCTATTACTTACGTATGTACTCGTATATGTATGTATGTATGTGCATACAGCCATGCATTTCACAGTACAGAGGCACATAAATGCTTGGATTTATAATACTTGCGCATACCTTGGCACACAACAGAATGAATTTTCAACCACGCAAAAAATACTGCTGGAATCATTTTCTACTTTATTTTTTATTTATTTTTTGCACAAACTAAATGATTTTTCTGAAAACGCGCGCGGAAGTAAAATATCTATTTTTCGCAAATAAATTTCAGCAGTTATGGGCGCACATGTGTGGGTAGGTGCATACACTGCGTTAAATAACTGTAACACTAGGACTTATTGACAAGTTTTGGCAATTAATTTGTTTCTTATTTAATGGCGGCTCACGTAGCCGAACGGGTTGGTGCGAGAGTACCATTCGGAATTCGGAGACAATCCCCGTGAAACACCAAAAATGAAGAACAAGTTTATTCTAATAGCGGTCGCCCATCGGCAGGCAATGGCAAATCCGAGTGTATTTCTGCCATGAAAAAGCTCCTCATAAAAAACCCATTTGCCGTTCGGAGTCGGCTGTAGGTCCCCCGCCACAAATAGGAGGTAGAGTTCGGCCAAACACCCAAAAGGGTGTACGCGCCACTTATATATATATATAATAATTATGTTTCTACGGAAATACTATAGTTCGTTCTCCTACAAAAATCATATCAATGCAAGATTTAAACAAAGTTTAAACAAATCGTCAACCAAATTACAGACTTTTTTAATCAGAATCTTTAGAAAATTCGCTGTTTTAAAGCCCATTAAATTTTCATATATTTTTCCTATGGCGGTCTTGTACATTTCTGCTTATAATGAATAGTCGACATCGTCAGCAAAACGAGCCACGCAAGTTTTTAGCTAATACAGACTTCTTCTTCTTAATTGGCGCGATAACCGCTTACGCGATTTTGACCGAATTTAACAAAGCGCGCCAGTCCTTCTCCAACTGATCTTTCCAATGCAGAGAAGGCCTTCCTCTTCTTCTTCCTCTGCTACCACCAGCTGGTACCGCATTGAATACTTTCAGAGCCGGAGCGTTTGTTTCAGTTCGGACGACATGACCCAGCCAGCGTATCCGTTTGATCGTTATTCGCTGCGCTATGTCTATGTCGTGGTAAAGCTCATACTGCTCATCGTTCCATCGCCTGCGATATTCGCCGTTGCCAAAGCGCAAAAGGTCCAAAAATCTTCCGCAGAATTTTTCTCTCAAACACTCCAAGCGTCGATTCATCGGATGTTGCCATCGTCCACGCTTCTGCACCATACGTTATGACGGGCATGATGAGAGCCTTATAGAGTGTTAGTTTTGTTCGTTGAGAGAGGACTTTACTCGGCTTCCAGCGGCTTTGTTGGCTGGGTCATGTCGTCCGAATGGATACAAACGTTCCGGCTCTGAAAGTATTCGATGCGGTACCAGCTGGTGGTAGCAGAGGAAGAGGAAGGCCTCCTCTACGTTGGAAAGATCAGGTGGAGAAGGACTTGGCTTCACTTGGTGTGTCCAATTGGCGCCGGTTAGCACGAGAAAGAAACGACTGGGGCGCTTTGTTAAGCTCGGCCAAAATCGCGTAAGCGGTTATCGCGCCAATTAAGAAGAAGAAGAAGAAGAAAATTGGCTTCGCTGACGGCATTGCGATTGTGGTGACGGCGAAAAATTTAAGCGATATCCGCAACAACGCGATCCAGCAGTCCTGAGCGTGCAATCTTGGCTAGAATTAGCGCACCAAAAAACCAAAAAAGGCAGAGGAGGTCATTTTCAAAATTGAGGACTTCAATATGTCAACCGTTCTCGCAATCAAATACCTGGGAATAATGATAGATAAAATACTGTCTTTCAAAGCACATCTTAAGTACATCAATAAAAAAGCATCCACTTCTGACAGAGCTTTCGAGGCTGATGATAAAGGTGCGAGTATTAGAACAAAATCAGCGCCGGCTTCTGGCTAATGTCGTCAAAAGCCAAATTTTGTATGGTGCACCTATTTGGGCGAACAAAACGTAATGTGTTATACTTTCGAAGACTACAATCTTTAACAAGGTCACATGGCCGCATCAGCCACAACGACAATCCCTATTTCGATTACTTCAACGAAAATGTTATAGAAGATGTTCACTCCACATTTCTCACATGTACGCGATACCGCTCTGCAAATAAAAACCGCCATAGAGTCTTTGAAGAACCTCCTTCGCCGAAAGCCTTCGTGCAACATCTGTTGCGCTAGAAAGAAAAGTGAAATGCGCCATGCGGCGTAGCGGCCGAGACAAGGAAGAGATGAGGCGTCTAGAAAGACTGAGACACAGCAGCGGCGGTTAATCGCTTTCGCTCTCCGCAAAATAATATCATACTTGACGGTAGTCCCGCGGCGAGAGGTAATGCAGATAAACAGGCTAAGCCAGGTTTCAGAAGGCCAATTGAGCGTAGCGAGCTACCACAACGCTTACCTCGAACGAAGCTTCAAGTACATAGCCATCTCATTCATGTAGCCAAGTGGTCAACAGAGCCATCTCAAATCGAGCTTTTAGATCCTAGCTTGTTAAAGAGGGCCTAAAATTACTGAGGAATAACAGAGAGTCAGAAATGACACTAATACGTTATGTATTTTCGGTAATGAATTGCTCTCTGGTTAACTAGTCGATTACAGTCGACTGCGTTTTCATACTCAGCAAATAGGATGTCAGGTTCTGATGTGAAAGTTAAGGGACGTCACTTACGCATACTTAGTAACCGACTTCGACAGAATAGGAAATGCTTCAGCTCTTGTATTTTTGAACCCCTAAGCTTCAGAAATTCATCTACTGTGATTTTTGCACTGTTAGAAAGACTGAACGTCTCCTGAGCAATCAAGTTAGGGGCCTATTGCGAGGCAACAAAAGGCCTTTTAGGCCACAATGTCCATATGCTATACTATAGCTTCCAATCTACTCTTTGTTGTTACGTGTACACAGTGCCCGTCTAATCCGGGACCAGCGAAATGGTACCTCGAGATTGGATTTGTGCTTATTGAGAAATTGTCGTTGGCAATATTGTTAATTGCAATCACGGCCAAGTAAGCGGATTTGAAGAATATGGAGTGGCAGGTGGGGAGCAGTTCGATTATTCCTTTGCACACTTACCAGAATCTTAGCAGCTTTTCAGGGAAAAAAGGTATCTCGTCCATTCTCCATACCTGCGACCAAAACATAAACCATTTGAGTTTGTTAAAAGACGGAGAGTAGCAGATAAAATGCTCTGTATTATCTTTATGCTCCCAACAAGACGTACACAGTGGATCACCGATGAATCCCATAATGATTGTAAGTCGTTTCCATGAACTGTGACACATGACTCACAAATCATTCAAAAATATACTTTCCCACTTCATTGTTGTTGTTACTGTAACTTATTCTAATAATTCAATTTCTCCTTTTAATTTCTAAATTCAAATCACTGCAAATTTAAAGTTAGATTTTCGTGTACGAGCACATAAGTTGAAATATGCATCGAGCTGTGAACAAAATCCGCAAACCCATACCAAATTGCCTTAACAAATTGCATTTAACCAAACTCCCATTCGAACTAATTTGTGCAAATTAGTCAGCAGAAACTACATTTTAAAACCAACTGAACGAGACTAAACTAAACTAACTACTTTGAACTGCAATGCACTGTGCGCCTTCGATACGGATATATGAGTGCATGCGCATGTGTATGCGTGTCTGCATGAGTAGAGGTATACCTTGCTTATGTATACACTGGTATTTGTGTCTAAGTCAACGTAAAAGTCATTAAAGCAAACGGGACAGTTGTACCACACAGATACCACACACACTCATTTGTTCATTTCTATGATAATATCCCTGTGAGGAAAATGCGAACTAGTGAAGTTAATAACTGATTCGAAAGGGTTGGCTTTTTGTGATACCTTGAGAAGATTTCAACTTCTGTATGAGTCTTACTGGATTATAATCTGATTGCTTCAATCTGAAATGCAGTTAATCAAAATTATAGTAACACATTTGAATTGCAATAAAATTTAAGCTTTTGTAAAGGGTCTTTGAAAAGACGCGCCTAGAGGATGTTTTTAAGTGTAAAATGTTAAAGCAGGTCCTCTCAGGTCTCTCAATTTTTATTCAAAACATGATTCTTAACAATTTTATGTGAGGAACGACATCATTCAAATGCCCACCATGCGCACGTCTACAGGTAAAATCAACATAACAATCAATTCATGATGCCTAATTGTTGAGAACATCGAAATATCGATGTTGAAAGCTGCTCAGCAACACTTTTTGTTTTGACTTAAAAAATATAGCGTCTAGGAATTATTCACTGGCGCCACATAAGCGTCACTAACAGTGAAAACTAAGAAGAATCGAACCGGGAAGTTTTTAAAACAGATATTACAACATGGGAAGCAATGTGAAATTAGCACAGTTTTACTTTTCCTAGATTCATGCCGGTATTCAGTAGGCAGTCTCTAGTCATAAATAGTGACTTTCAATGGTGAAACTTTTTAGAGCAGTTGCTATTCAGCAAGCAATCTCCAGTCTTTCACGGTCTCAATTCTGTCAGTGAACATTTAGCTGGTCGCAAAACGAAAAATATGAAGAAAGAGTTTATTGTGTTTTTTTGAAATGAAATGAGGTCATATTTTCACAAAAAAGAAAAATTTGAAGGAGCATTACATGTATCTAATTTCCAAGGAATGCGAAAACGAAGCGACGTACCGTCCTTTTGATGTTCGTTGAATGTTTAAGGAATATTAATAAATAGAAATATATTTAGCTTCTAGAAATGCTCGTAGGAAAATTCTGGCCACTTTAAAAAATACGGAAGACCAATTTTACTGAAAAAAATATATTATCATAAGTTTTCTTAGATTTTCGAAATCTGTATGCTTGCACCTTATCCAAGAATTGAGTCCCCATGATAACTACACTTTGAAACCCAGTACTTCATTACAACTTCGGGTTAGTTAAATGGAACACGCGCTGTGATGAATTGATGCAGTAATCGATCGCTGATATTTTGACCTTTTTTTCTAATAATCGATATTTCATTTTTTTATAATCGATACACACGAAGCACTTATAAAACAAAATTATCCAGCATTTTTATAAGAGTTTTTCAGTAATCCTACGCTTTACGTTTTCATGCTACTAAAATGTTTTCTGAAATAAATTATTTCGTGGAAAAATTTTAAGAAAAATTAATATTTTTGTATGCAGTCCTACTATACTTATACACCTCTAACTGGAACTCACCATAGAGCTGGCTGTCCCTTTGGTTTTCGCCTCCAATTTTGAGGACCTTTTTGTAACCGACCTTTTGTAACAGTTCCAAATCACAAAAATCATCCCTCAACTAAAATCTCGAATTTAGTGACTGACTGTGGCTGCCAAGTAACTTACATCCAGGCTGGCTTAAATACGGAATACCAGCATTAAAATGTCGAACTGAAAATTTGTTTGGAGCTATAGAGAAATGCACACAACAATTTGAAAATTGAAATGAGTTGGAATGAAACGGAGAGGGACAAAATTAAATGAAATGAAACTAGACGAAATAATATCAAATGAAATGGACTAAAAATTAAAGTAAATTAAAGAAAAATAAGCAAAACCAAATAAAATTAAGAGAACTGAGATGGAGTGAAACCAAATGAAAAGAAATTAAACTAAATTAAATGCAATGGAGTAAAAAATGAAATGAAATGGAGTGAAACGAAATAGAGTAAATGAAAATAAATTAACTGAAAGGAAAATAAATTAATTGAAATGGAGTGAGATTAAAAGAACTGAAGTGAAAAAAATGAGTGAAATGGAATGAAATGAAATTAAACTCAATGGAGTAAAAAATTAAAGTAAATAAAAAGAAAATGAAAAGAAATAAAACGAAATTAAGTGAAATGAAATGAAGGGAAGTGAAACTAAAGAAAATTAATGAAATGAAATAAAGTGGAATAAAATAAAATTAAATTAAACGTAATGGAGCAAAAAATTAAATAAAATAAAATGAAAAGAAATGAAGTGAAATGAAATGAAACGAAATCAAGTGAAATGAAACTAAGTGAATTTAAGGAAATGAAATGAGGTGGAACAAAATGAAATGAAATTAAACGAAATGGAGTAAAAAATCAAATTAAATAAAATGAAAGGAAATGAAGGGAAGTGAAATGAAATGAAACGAAATTAAGTGAAGTGAAACTAAGTGAATTTAATGAAATGAAATGAAGTGGAACAGACTGAAATGAAATTAATCGAAATGAAGTAAAAATAAAATAAAATAAAATAAAATAAAATAAAAGGAAAAAAAGAAAGGAAAAAATGAAATGAAACTAAATGAAATAAAGTTAAAAGAAATGGAAAAAAATAAAACTAAACTAAATTAAAATAAAGAAAGTAAAATGAAGAATAACGAAGTTGAATTAAGTGGAATGAAATACCATGGAGAGAAAAATTAAATATAATAAATTGAAACAGAATGCAACGAAATTGACAAATGAAAATAAATAAAATAAAATAAAAGGAAGTGAAAAGTAAGAGAGACAACAGTTAAATAATGGAACCCAACTAGAGTTAAGCGAAATGAATGAAATGAAATGGAAAGAAATTAAATTAAGTGAAGAGAAATGGAGTGAAAAATTAAACATAATAAACTGGAATATAATGAAATGAAATGGAGGGAAACGAAATTGACAAATGAAAATGAATTAAACTGAATGAAATAAAGTAAAATAAAAGGAAGGAAAATGGAACGGAGTGGAAAAAAGGGAAGTGAAAGGAAATGGAGTAAAATGGAATGAAGTGAAATGAATTTAAATCAAATGTACTATATTAGAAACCCAATGGAACTTAATTTATTATAAGTGTGATGCCGATCCATTGCTATTTTCTTCTGCGGTCTTCAGTCTCCACAATTTCGCATTATGTGGCGTCTGAAGAAGCCAGCTGGAAATCAAAATGTAGAACCTCCAGCTAAGTTGGACCGATGTCAAAACTCATGCAACGACAGAACAGCTTGGAAAAAACTTGTTACGGCCCTTTCATCTTAACGGGGGCCGGAGGGAGGTTCAATAAGTAGGTACTCTGTTAGAAATGAAGACACCATTTAAATTTTTTTTTTGTTTTTTTAGTTAGCCCTCTTTTAGAAAGATACACTTCTAACAACGCTCAGGTATTTTAACCCCTTAATCCCTTAACCCCTCCGAAAAACAGGAATTGCATGAATTGCAGTATTAACTGAGGCAAACATTACTAACACTGAAATATCAATAAAAATTTTCGAACATAAAAACATATCAGTTCGGTAGTGCGAAAGTTTTTAAGTTTAAGGTCGGTTTTTTAAAAATCAATTAGAAAAAGGAACTAAATATTCAGCTCCCACTTTTCTAGTACTCAAAATTCCACACGACGTATTTACCTGTATGTACATGCCCTCCCTCTTTAAGAAACATGCAAGTTTTTCTAAGAAACCCACTTCTCGGTATGAGTTCCTCGAAGGCTTAACACCAAAAACACATTGTAGGGCGCACATTCCTACAGGGACGTATTCGCATGTACGTACATCTGTAGTTATCGTGGCAAATTTGGCATGGCTTGCGCCATTTTCAGTCATTGCTGTTGAAACTCCTAGCAAGTTGAGCACGTTTCATTTGCATTTTATGACAAAAACTTTTCACAACAACAAACTCAACAATACCTGTGTATGTGAGTGTAAACAATCACATATACGCACATACATATACATATTTATTCATATCATATGCATGTGCAACCTGCCGGCCAATTGCCACAAACGAACCAGGAATAATATGCCACTACATATGTAGGTATGTAGACCTTTTTCTTCCGCAACTGCATTGACTATGTATGTATGTATGCGTATTCATATATGCATGCGAGTGTGAAGTTATGTGGTGCTCGCTTATTCATTCCCTCATTTCCGGCTGCCATTTTTACTCCAGTTTAACAATTCAGCTCTATTGTAGGTTATAAAACTTTAAGTTGCAAAAATGCAGGCGCATAGAGCCACATGCATTTGTGTGTGTGCGTGTGTGTGTGTGTATGTATGTAGAGTGTAATGTAAGTTCAGGTACTACGTAAATAAATTGAGTTTTGTGGTGCAAAGGACATTGCTATCATCACCACCACTACAAGTTTTGGTTACACCGAACTTAAGGTATTCTTATGTGAATTAGTAGAGCGCTTTAGTAAAGTCAAGCAATTAGAGAAAAGTTAGGCGAAGTGTTTTTTTTTCTCTTAATGATTTCTTAGATTTCCTTAGATTTTGTTGTAGCTCGTTTTAATAAGGATCATTTCATGACCATCAAAAATTGTTCAAGGGAAATGCCAAACTTTTACAGAATCTCAAAAATAGAAACAAAATCATTTAAAATGTTTAAAAACTGTTTAATGTTGTTTTAAAATTTTAAAACATGCAAAAATTTAAAGTATCCCAGATTTCATTATTTTTATTCAAAATACGGCTCTTAACAATTATATGTGAAAAATAACATAATTTGCTTTCAGGTGGTGGTGGAGTTGTTGCCTGAGTGACTCGGCCAATATCCAAGACTGGCATCATGAAAATGTTTTTGATGGCTCCATCTTTTTAATGAGTTACTGCATTGGAAGTTAAGTCCCTAGCTGACTTTCAGTGAAAGCTTAGTGACATTTGATTCAGTGGAAGCGAAGTTATTGCGTCTAAAGTGTCAGTATGTTTGTGTCATCGGTACAAAAATGAGTTTCGAACAAAGAGCTAATATCAAATTTTGTTTTCAAATCGGTAAAATGTTTGCCGAAACATTTGAATTTGATGAAACAAGTGTATGGCGATGATTGTCTATCTCGTGCCAGAGTTCATGAGTGGTTTGCGCGTTTCAGATATGGTTATGAGAACATCAACGACAATGAACAAACGGGCCGCCCAAAATCAGTAATCAACGAAAACTCCATCGAAATTGTTCGTAAATTTATCAAAAATGAACCGAAATCATCATTGAAATTCATAGAATCGGAGTTGAATATCTCAAAAATATCGACTTTTCGCATTTTAACTGATCATTTGGGCTGACGAGAGATCTGTGCACGTTTGAATCTGCTCAAGTTAACTGAGGACCAAAATTCCTCAGAATTCACCATTCGAAAAAACTAATTAAAGAGGCGAGAAAAGACGAGAACTTCCTTTACAACATTGCAACTGCTGATGAAACGTGGTACTTCCAACATGAACCCGAAACTAAGTGTCAAAGTGCCGAATGGAAGACCGCAAATGAGCCACCACCCAAAAAATCGCGTTTGAAGAAGTCAAAAGGCAAGTCGATGCGCATTTGTTTTTACGATTCCAATTCACAAGGAGCTCGTGCCAGTGGACCAAACCGTGAATGCAGCTTTCTATCTTGGCGTTTTGAAGCGTTTGTTGCATCGCATTCATCGAATTCGCCCTGAATAGCGCGAAGGAGGAAGCTGGCGCTTATTGAATGATAATGCACCATCTCATCGATCCACTCTTGTGAGTGATTTTTTGACTAGAAATCGCATTTTAACGATGAATCACTCACCGTATTCGCTTTATATGGCACCCAGTGGCTTCTATCTATTCAGAAAATTGCGTTTGGGCATGGAAGGAAAACGTGTTGTGTCCGTAGAGGCCATCCAAATGGCTTGTACCGACATCCTGAAGGACATTTCGGTCAATGACCTGAAACTCTTTCGAAAAGCTTTTAGATCACGCAAAACAATGTATTGAAGCCAAAGGGGACCATTTTGAATAAATAAACTCGAAGTTATCAAAACAGAGCTCCTGCCGTTTCTATTTTAGCTCAGTCTTGTTTGTTTAGTGCTTCACCTGGTATGTCAAAAAGCACCCAGATTTGGGTACTCACAAAGATAGTGAAAGACTGTTTCCTTACATTCTTCAATTCATTGATTGCAGCTTCTACATCTATTGCTGTACGGCTATCACAACTTCTTGGCAGGGTCTCCCGAAGGCCAGTGGCCAGGTATGAATATGTCAGCTCGTGGCTTCGTGGATTTGTTTAAATTGAGGCACGTTTGTTTAGTTATTTTGCAGGTATCCATGTTAGCCCACCTGTCAACGGCCTGCTTTTGAAATAGCGAGAAAAGCTCCCTTTTGCGCACGTCTTGGGGACTGCCTATTTCTACCGCTTCGGATTCGTTATGGGATGTCCCCTGTCTTGCCAGTTCATCAGATTTCTCATTTCCTTCTATATTCCTAATGCCAGGTACCCAGATGAGAGTGATGTCTGTGGTGAACCCTAAAGCATTCAGTTCTTTTTTGCATTGCCTGATGATTTTTAAATTATTTGTAGGCAACTTTAAAGCTAAGATGGCTGCTTGACTATCTGACAAAATAGATACTTCCGATAGTTGATGTGGATGGTTTGTAATTATCCTGCAAGGTTCCCTTATTCCGATAACTTCTGCTTGAAAAATATTATTACAATACCAATTCCCCAAGTGAAAAGACTTTTAAGCTTCGAGGTTTTTCGAATATACACCGGCACCAACGCCGCAAGCCATCTTGGCTCCGTCACTCTAATGTGCAGTTGTATTCTCCTTGACTACTAAATTCAAATTCCATTCCTCTCGCATGGGGAGCTTTACCTTAAACTCTATTCTAAAGTCCAGAGTAGCGGTAGTAAAATTTGATGAGTTGCTAGTAAGGCTTTGGCTGTCTAAAATAACACTATGACCAAACATCCTAGCATTCCAAGAGCCACCTTCATGTATTCGGAAGGCGGTATTCGTTGTTATTGTCAGTCTATTGATGGCAGATAGAATATGACATTAAGTGCCTCTGCGGGACATGATTTCATAGCTCCAGTTTTTGCGGCACAGGCTGCTCGCTGAACGCTTGTTAGCCGCCTAACGTTTAACTGTTTGTTTCATGCAAGCCACCATACTAATGCACCTGGCTCATACGGTAATTAAAATTTTCAAGGACTGGCTCATACATTATCGCATTGAGTTCAGCAATCTCGATTAGAATATTGTATTTCGGTTCTGGAATCGTTGTTGGCTTATTCACATAGACTTTAATTTCAAACGGCCACAAAAATATTTGTCAAGTTGAGTTTAGGACAATTTGGGCGACTTGTGGCTCTATCCTGTTGAAAATAAATATCATCTATGTCTATTGCTTCAAGTGAAGGACGCGGGAAACCTTCAATCAGTTGTCTATGGCGATGTCCATTAACACTAACGGGTATTTCATTCTCACCTTCGAAGAAAATTCTATTTCATATTCGATATTGAAGTTTGTGCAGCAACACTTTCCGCTCCAGTAGCAATAGTCTCAACATGTGCCTTTCTTCTGGCTGTAAATGGCCGATGTGGTCTCAACCTTCTCCGCGGTGAAGCATTGCATTCATGAAGAAGGTACATTGGAGCCTCCTGCGGCTAGTCGCAGAAATGACAAGAGCCAGTGGGCCATATCCCGATCATGAGCAGATGACTTCGCAGCCTGCAGTGGCCTGTTAGTATGGCCGTGACGATTCTCCGTTTATCGTTGCGCAGAGCTATGAGTTTTTTATACCTTTTTTTGTTGTAGCCCCACAGTAAGGATTTCGCTTGGCGTAGCCCCATCGTTGCTACCTCCCTTAGCTTTAGCTCTTCACTCCTAAGCTTCTCCTTGATGGTGTGTTTTTCCATAGCAAGGAAGGCCTAGGGTTATATTAATGACGAGGCCACAGCCTCTCTCGCCAATGCGTCCGCTATTTCATACCCAGTTATACCCCTGTATCCTGGGACCCAAATCAGCCGGATGCGATGTGGCGTTCATAACAGATTCAATTTCTCGACACACTCAAGGAGCAGTGAGGACTTAATCTCACAGGATGACAAAGTCTTGAGTACCACCTGACTGTCGCTCAGAATGGCATTTCGCTGATTCCGGAGGTTTCTGTCTAAGTTAATCTCTCCAAATAGACAGTTGGCATATACCTCCTCTTGGAAGATGCTTCGAAAACTACCCATCGGCACAGAGCACTTGGTTCTGGGTCCATATATTCCAGCGGCTCTAACTTATTTTCGAATATGCTGACTTTAGTGATATCATCTCTGGGTAGCTGGGTAAGGGGCTGCAGACTCAGCAAATGTATTTAAAAGCGAAATTGAATGACTAATTATGCGCCACCCTCATTTCCGCAATAGAGCTCGTACTCTAGACTTGTTACTGATTTGCTGCAAATTCGCTCAACTACGGCAGCCCTTTAAAATAGTCAAATCTATAAATTTCTTTGTTCATTTTGTGCTTGCCAGCAAATTGTTATTGCACCCGCTCCACCCACCATTTATGGTTGTTGTCTTGACTATTTATTATCTTTGTTTTAGTATTGTTGTTATTGCTTGTAGTCAACAACAGGGTTTATTTAGGTTGTGGCTGCATAAATTTATTTCTTTGTATGTTGTTGTTGTTTTAATAATTTTAGTTCGTTTGTTTACACGATTTTAGACGTGTCATATGAAATTGTTGGGGTTGGTCATGTTTGGGTACCTAAAAAGTAGTTCTCAGCAATTGTGTGCATATACATCTCCTCACCCCTAACTTAGGTGTTTTCATGAATACCCTAATGGACATTTTCGGACTCTGAATTAATGTGGCTTTAGGAAATTTCGACTACTCGCTGATTCAAGGCTTTGAATTTTTGTCCGATATTTTTAAGGTGAATAATAATTGCGACTTAGGCTTGGCATGAGACTTCGTAATTAGGAAAAATGGATGCCCTCGCGACGAGCCCACTTGGACAAATATTCAAAATTTGACGTTGTGGTACCATATAGGGGGAAGGGGAGGGGAAAGGAAAAGAGAAGGAATCACACAAGTGGAAAAAAGAAGAACTGGCTTTCGATAGTGGCCACAATGGCCAGAAAGCGTAAATTTTAGCTTGATGGGGAGCTCCTCGCAGAATACTCCCTCACCAACTCTTCCGTTCATCTTCGAACCATGCGTGAACATGTTTGCCGTGACCTGCCTCCAAATTTTACGCACCACCCACTTCTCCCTTGAGGGAATATTAATGGAAAAAGTTTCTCTCGGTCCTAGCGTGGGTGTACAATGATCCATCACCTTGGGCATGAACATGGAGAGAACTTAACTCGAGTGGTCCCTTCATACCTTCATTAATTAATTAATTTTTTGAACTAATATAAAATTCGACGAGCTGTGTAAGCTAGCAGAATAGCACAAATCCGGAATGAGCAATTTATTTCCATAATACTGGTGTTATTCGTGCTGCTGAGTTGAAGCGATTTGGCACTATCTACCACAAATGATATTGATATTGTCGGCTTGTACAACCGCGCCGTATGCTCAGCCTGCTCCTGTGGGAGGAAAAGCGAAAACGTGGGTCTTGCGGTGAACGGAAGTATGTAAAACAAAGTACCTGCTATCAGCATACAAAGAGTCCTCGTGTCTTGGACAACACGTCACTGTAGATAAATGCGAATTGGGAAGCTGAAGGACTTTGTTTATCGAGATACCAGTGTAAACAGCCAGAATGACGTCGGCCTATAGATTAGACAATAAATAACTATTGGCAAGAGTGTTACCTTGGGCTCAGTAGGCAATTGAGAAGTAGTGACCTCACTCGAAAAACAAAAACAACGCTGTACAAAAGTCTAATCATCGCCGTCCTTGTCCATGCCGCAGAAGCTTGGACGATGACGACAACTGGGAGTGTTCTAGAGAAAAATTCTGCGAAAAATCGTTGATCCTCCGAATGAGTTCCGTATCCGATGAAACAGCGAATTGTATGAGCTATACCCAGATGTGGGCATACTCAAGCGTACTAAATTACAGAGGCTGCGCTGGCTTGGCCATGTTTCGTGGATGAACGAAAGTGCACCGGTACGGCGGTCCATCGAGAGGGAACCCACGGTGGATGACGAGAAAGAGGAGCACCTAATCTATGTTGACGAGACCAAGTGAGACATAACCTGGTAGCCCTCGGGGGCATAACCAGCAAGCAGCAACCGAGCTAGCTGGCGCCATGTTTTACGGTTGTAGAGACATCTACATAAGTAAGTAAGTAAGTAATGCTCGTGTTCCCTGCTGGGTGGCATTGAAATCTAGTTAATGTCGCCTATTCACATGCAAAACAAAAACAAGCGCACACATGTAAATATTTTTTGATACAAAGTTTTTCGTTTAGCCTCAACTCGACGAAGGCGAGAGAAGTGTAGGCCACTCAGTTAGCAAGGCAGTTAGCCAGTCAGGTAACTGAACTGAGTAAATCAACTAAGTGACACACATACAAGCGTACATACAGACTAACTAAAGTGTTTTGTTTAATTGGACAACGTGGCAGGCTACATTGGCATGTACACACAAACTGACTCGTATGTGTGTCATTTAGCTTGGGCAGGCTATACATCAGTGGGTGGTTGTTAGTTGCTGGGGACCAGTCAGCCTATCCGTCGTTGGGTTATTTGCATGTTCACAAACATACACAAACTCGTACCAAAATAGACGCATCGACACCTGGCAGTTGTGATCAAGCTTCGTTGTAAATTTATTGAAACCATTTTTTATGCAGCTGAGCGTAGCTGCAAACACTTGCTGAAAATCATGCATATGTATTTATGTGTATGTGTTTGAATGTGTGTGTGTAGTAAAAACCGAATATAAAATTCCTTTCCTTTTATCTCTAAACTATTTTCAAAATTCGTACAAATGAATGCAGTCGAGGCGTTACCTGAGTTATGCATTTGAGACAAACGACCTCTGATTTCAAGATGAATAATTTTATTTTTGTCAAAATATTCGGGTGAATATTTTGCGCTCGAATGCTTAGTGCTGTAAATTTGTTAATGTCTATCATTCAGTTACAAAATGTAAATCTTTGGTATGCAAAATTGATTTTATTTGCGTTGATTTACATTGGAATGGTTTTATAATTTTCAACTATTTCAAAGCTGAAAGCGTTCACTTATGCATGTGGTTGTTGTTCTAGCAATACATTGAGCTGTGTCAGTGCGGTATAGTCACCGATCGTCATAGTCTAGCTCATCCAACGATAAGCGCAGGAAACATGCTGTTTCGACAAGTTGCGTCCAGAGGAGGAGAATTGTTGGGTGAGTGGGTTTAAGAGGGCTTATGTGTAGGCGGTTATGTAGTATGGTGAGGGGTACGTTCACATACCCGATATGTAATGCGCGTGTCGACATCGATCCTGGATAAGTAGGAGTTTCATCTGCAACAATATCCATAACGTAATATAGTCAAAGTTACGCGAGTCTCACGAAATCTTCGTCTGCGTCTTGCCACAAATTCTGTGACACATTTTGCAATGCATGCGGCGAGAACAAATTCACAGAAAAAGTTCCTTTATCTTTGCTTTTGTTCGTATGCATTATCTACTTATAAATTATACTCAGTTTCGTGGCAAATTTCGCTTGTTACCACTGGACTGGGAGCCAAGGTAAATCGCGTTGCAGTGATTGCATTGCAAAAGTGGGGTAAAAGTGCAAATGAGATTTACGAATTGCTGTGAAAAGTTAATATTTCGAGAGTGTTTGTTTACCGTACCATCAATCGTATTTCCCAAACGTTTGAAGTGACAGACAGAAAAAGAAGTGGTCGTCCTTGCGTGGCTGGAACCCATGCAGCCATAAAAGTCGTTAGCGAAAGAGTTCGCAGAAGTCCCCTTAAAAAGCAGAAAATCATGTCGGGAGAAATGAATGTATCGACCAGATCCAAGTGAAGACTAATTAGAGATGATATCCACCTGAAAGCCTTTCTGGTCATCTTCTGCGAACGCGCTTGAAGAAAATTAGTCTCGACAAATGCAAGCAGCTTTTTCGGTGGCACGCGGTCAATGGCCATGAAAACATTTTTTTCACAGAAGAGAAATGAGATGAGATGAGATGAGATGAGTTGAAGAAGTTTTTAATAAGCAAAATGACAAAATCTATGCTAAAACTTCTAGAGACATACAAAATTTTGTTCCAAGAGTTCAGCGTGGCCACCATCCAAACTCCGTAATGGTTTGTTGGCGAATATCTAACGCGTTACATCCCTTCATTTCCGCGAAAAAGAGGTAAAGACCGGGGCAAAAGTGTACCAGGAGAATGCCTTAGAAGGCGTGATGAAGCAATTGACCAGTACTCTCTTCAATGGAGAGCGTTGGATCTTCCAGCGAGATTCCGCTCCAGCCCAAAAATCAAAAACTATCCAGCTGTGGTTAAAAACAAACATTCCTGGATTCATAACCACAGAAGATTCGCCGTCTGGATGTCCAGATCTACATCTATTGGACTATAGTTTGTGGTCAGAATTGGAGAACATGGCCTGTCGCAGACCTCACATAAAATTGGAGAGTCTCTGGTTCGAGCAGGGACGTCAATATCCATGGAAACCGTGCGTGCTGCCATAGCTGAATGGCCTAATCGTTTGAAGGCTTGTGCAAAAGAAAATATTTATCGTTTCTAAATAAAATTGAAATTTTTTTCTTTAATATTTGCATGATTAAATAAGTAAAGAAAAGTATTATAATATTCTATCTATAACGGGCTTAACTTGTAACAGAACTTATGGCTGGGCCAAATGTATAAATTAGGCGGCAACAAACTGTAGCTCTTTCAATTTGTGGAGAAGCACTAAGACGTGCACAAAAAAATTGGATGAAACGCTGTGAAATGTTTAAGGGGACCAGGTGGTCTAGAAATTTCAAACTATTGATTTTTTGTTTTTTCAATATTTCAAAAGTATAGAATCTTAAAAATATACTGTGAAATTTTCATGCAAATATTCCCAATATTAAAGCTTCGGCAGCCCATTAACTAGGTAGAGAGCGGTGCGCGCGCTCCTGTACCTCAAACCTTAAAACTCATTCATCTTGAAACGATTTTTTTCGGCCTGGCGTTGTCAACAAATTAAAAAAGTTTTCAACCGAATCGTCTGAAATTTTAATATGTTGTTCACAACATCAGTGGCTATCGGCCGTACTAGAATTATATTATTATTTCAATTAACTCGTATTTTATTGATTAAAAAATTGAAATAAATTTTAGAGTGTCAAATCCAAAACCGCGCCATTGCCAAATTTTCTTTTGTTTTCTAGTAAGGGGTATAGCTTATAATACTGTTTAATAATTATTTTGGTTTCTGTGTTTCAGATAAATAGATAAAAAATGCCAAAATGGACAACACTCATCAATTTTTAAATGATTAAAATAAAAAAAAACTAAGTTTTCCATTTTTGTTTGTAAAATAAGTTAAATAAAAAGCCTAAACAATTCAAACATCGCTTTTAATTTTTTTATGGCATAAACAATTCCTAATAATACCCTAAATTTTGAGCTCTAGACCACCACGACCCTTTAATCTGAGAGCTGACTTGGCAGCTGTTTGCTTGCCGGAATGGGCTATCAGTAATAGGTTGAGCATAATGTTTAGTGCCTCTGTAGGTGTAGAGACCTAAGAGACCCGCTGATGCAAAGACTGCCCACCCTTTTTACTTTTTTATATATTTCTTATCTAAAGCCTTTCACCATATTAGTATACCGTATATTAGGATTGCTCTTAGTATCGTTGTGCAAGGCCAATATATGATAGAGATGGAATGACCCCTACTTAATCCAATTAACTTTCTGCCAGAGCATAGTGCTTTTGCCGCTCTTTTTACTCTATCTTCGTCATTTGACTTCCATCTGAATTTTCTGTCTAGTATTAGATCTAAGTAGCGGGCTTTATCACTAAATGGCAGTGCCGTACCAACTAGCGTCAGAGAAGTTATTTCTGGAATTCTGTGTTTTTCCTGGTACATATATAAATTGAGTTCAGTTTTATTAGGGTTGACGCTTAGCCCATTTTCTTTTGATCGGTTTTCAACCATATTTAGTAAATTTTGTATGATTTCATGAAGTATATTGGGAAATTTCCCTCTTACTACCATCGCAACATCATCCGAATAGGCTACAATGTGCGGTCTTCTATCATTTATGCGTTTTAGCAAGAAATTTATTGCCAGCACCCAGAGGAGATATCGTGAAATCGGTCAGTGACTTTATTATGGTGTCCGATAGGTGTTGAACGCACCCTCAATATCATAAAAGGCACTTGTATTACTTATTATAGGTAAGACCTTTCAATTTTCACTGCTTTCACCATGGTTGATGAAAGAATCTAATTTTAAACTTAGCGAAATATGGTAAAATTCACACCAATGCTACTGTTTACCAACGTCTTTTTGCAGAAGTCACAACTCCTCTACTTCCCGAATGGAGCTTAATTTTCATTGATGGGTCAAAAACTGATACTAACACCTCGCTTGCAGTTGTCAACTCGAAAGGAGAAACAATCACGGCCAGCCTCCTCCCTAGCTATGCCTCCGTTTATACAGCCGAAGCTGCAGGGAGCCTTCATAGTAGTACCTTCATTGAAAACTCTTTGCCGAAAGCAGTAATTTGCACGGACAGCAAATCAGTCATTTACTCGATAATGAGACGCACATCATCTCCTTATTATTATTAATTATTATTAAGAAATAGCGACCACATAAAATGTGGGTTCCAGGCCATGCAGGCATAAAAGGGAACAATCTAGCGGACGAAGGGGCTGAACTCGCTGGGAAAGAACCAGTCATAACTTTCGACTATATTTCGAAAAAAGACGTAAATAAATTTATATATCACAGGCATTATACTCGTAATGCACAATTGGTCTTTTGGGGATCCTCTTCCCACTATTGTGTCGTAAATAATCCAAACAGGATAAAACCAAACTACCCATTAAATTGCCGTTACAACGATATCAAATCATTTGTCCGCCTTCGTCTAGGGCACACAATCGCCACACATTCATACGTTTTCAATGGTTCCAGCCCTCCATGCTGGCAACGCTGTCACTCACCATCTTTAACGGTCTGCCACCTACTCGACGACTGCCCACATTTTGAACAAATTAGGAAAAGTATCTTCCGAAACCAAATACCTTCTACACTGTTAAGAACTATTTCCTCGGAAAATATATCAAAAATGTCAGAATTTCTAGTTAAATCAGGATTGAAAAAATTGACTTGATGTTTGCTCCTCTATTTTTACCATAGTCTTAATCAACCCTTTTCTGCTAGACCTTCCTAGACCTTTTCTTGACTTTGTACATGAATTTAACATATTTATTTTATAGCTTACGACTTGTGGTTCTAGGTAGCTTCCTAAAATTTAATTTTCTCTCGATGTATGAATACAACTATTTTAACAGGATCCTCGAACAGGACAAACAAAAAGGATGTAACAATTTGCACCTTTGGTTGTACACCTCGGGTCTGGCTGGACTCATATACAAACTATATGGAAACATATGTGATATGATACATTTTAATTGATTTGACACACAATAATATGCAGAAAGCGGTAGTTTTGTGGCGTTCGCATTGCTCATTTTTCGTTCAGCTATGTTTTATCATCGATTCAGAATTTTGACACGAAATATTCGTTTTGATAACAGTCGAACCCGTGAATTTCGCCAAAGCACCGATAAATCTGCGTCCATTCGTGATATATGGAATATCTTGAATGAAAACCTCAAAGACAATTATGACCCGCATGAAAATATTACTATCGATGAGCACTATTTCCATATCGAGGCCGAACAAAATTCACGCAATATATTCCATCAAAACCGGCGAAATACGGCATACAAATCTGGTAGGCATGTGAGTCCATAACAAAATATCCGTCGCAAGGAAAGTTGTACTTTGGCCGAACAGGAGGAGAAAGGCATGAAGTTGATCAAGTGGAAAATGTGACGCTACAATTATCCAACCGATATGTAAACAGCGGCAGTTTGTTTCTTCAATCTTCTTCGAAATGAGTCAAAATAAAGAAAAAAAAAACGAACAAAACAGGTTTCTCTTTACAAACCGAAATATTTTCAACGAATATTTTTTCCTCTGTAGGTAGCTTTGGCATGCATGCCAAAATAAATGAGAAAGGTAAGAAATTGTAAATATAATATATTAAATATATACCTGCGAGGCTTATAAATGATTTCCCATACAAATGCATGTAAATGCATAGGGTTCTAGCTAGACCCGAGGTGTATAACCGAAGGTTTAAAAAGTGGTGTACAACGGAGGCTTACTTAAGTCTTCTAGTCTCACTTTTACATGTAAGACTTCTAAGAGCTAACTATCTATTACTTTTACATCAGCGAGCCGAAAGTCCTGGCAGCCAGTGCTCCTTTTTTTTACGTATAAGAATAATTGTATTATTATTTCACATTCATATTCATATTCGTGTTAAAGCATTTGTATATTTGGAATCAGTTTCCCATTGTGCAAATTATGATAATTTGCTATTTTTTCCAAATAATCTTGTTATACTTTTTTTTTTTTTGGAAGTTCATTTGCTCATTCTGCACGGAAGTATGCAACTCTTTAGCACCAAAGTCATAAAAATAATATTCAATTTTTCATTGTTATGTGTGAAAAAGGTGCCTGCCGTACGAAAAAAATGTTATTCCCTAAAGCAAATAAAAATTAAATAAACAAATACTAACTTCCGCTTCCGCAGTTTCAGCGTTGCCTTCACCCACATTTTTCACGCTTTTGTCTTTTGAATTTTTGCCATTCGAGCCTTTCAACATATTTTGCCATGCACCTTAACCCAGAACACACACAGAGAGAGCAAAGGCCGCAAAAGACGTTCGAAGCGAGAGCTGCAGCAAAAAGGGTCTATGGTAGAGGTGCGCGTGTGTGTGTATGTGCCCATAATTCAAACAATAAAAACCTTTGCTTTTATTTGCCGAAAAAATGCTCATAAAATTTAATTAAATGCGCGCACAACTTCATGCATAAAATTCTCATAATAACAATAAATTCAACAGCGCCGACTGGTGAGAGCCAGACCAAAGCAGAAGAGTCACGGCGGAAGAGTACGACGACAATGTGGATGCTGCCCAGCAAACCTATGACTAAATGACTGACTGTCTCACTGACTGACTGGCTGGCTGACTAACTGCTTGACTGCTTGATAGAGGCGGCGCTGCCTCACGTGTACTCTGGGTCCCCTACGTAGGAGGCACGGCGTGCATTAAAATTTATTACTAAAGCAGCCAAATAAATGCGCAAACATTCGAGTCAGCGACAGAAAGAACAACAACAAAAAATAAAAATAGCAATGGTAGCAGAGGTATGTACATATAAAATATTGTACAGCAATAACAAGAACAACAAGAACATAAGCTTCAACTTTGTGACGGCAGGCAGCCAAACAACGAAAAGAGCACGTGCAACATGCAACGAATCCAAGTTCAGGTAAACATTGGCCAACTCGCTTTTTCTTTTTTTGTATTGAGTGAAAAAATGGCAGAAGTGAAAATCGTTGAATAAATGAAGTGTAGAAAAATACAACTGGAGGAGAAATAAAATGACAAAAGAGGGAGGGTAGTAAAATATAAAACTGCAAAAACAAAACAAAAAAATTAATCACAGTGAGTTCATTAAAAAGGAATATAAGTAATAAAATACAGTAACAAATCCCGAAAATTAACTGTCCGTCAAAATTTTAATGCCTCATATAATGGGAGACCAACAAGAAAAATGCTGACCCCTCGATGACCAAGCGACCAGCCAGCCGCACATTTGAACACTTCCACGCTTGGTAGTCAATGGAGCGTAGAAGCAGTAAGCAGAGTGTCTGGTTTTAATAACACTGTACAACACGAAAAGAGAAGCAACTAAGGTTTCGACAACAGAAAATGTGGAACGCTAATCACTTTTTTTATTTATTTCATCATTTAATTTTTCAAATTTTCAAAAAACAAAAAGGTGCTTACTGACTGTCGCCTTATTGCTTATAAAAAATATTCAAATAGAAATTCCAATAAAACGATCTAAAACTTTTTTTTTTCATCTCGCATGAAAAAGTACACCCAGATGCGAGTTCACCAAGGTCAGCCTGGAGCCTAAGCACATTCTCAGGGTTTCTTATTGAGGCAAAAGTCATCTGCATATAAAAGGTGCCTAGCAAATGAAAAGCATCGACTTATACCATTTGTAAATAAGACTGAGGCCCTGAATACTACCTTGAGGTACCCCAGCAGTAGCAATGAAAGGGACCGAAGATTCACCCTCAATTGTAAAAAGACAATTCCTTCCAGTTATATATGATTTTAACCATAAAAGGGGGTACATTTTAATCCACTACATCACTCCATTAGGACCATTTTTCTCCGTTTCCCGCAAAAAGTAAAAAAATACCCATCTATTGAGGAGCTGAAGTGTTAAAATGTTACACAATAATTGTTCCCGTTATTTTTTAAATCGAACTGCTGAACAGCTGAAATATCGGAAAAGTAAAAATCAAATACTTTTCTACTTCGATTTCCCATAAGAATGTGCAAAAAGTTGAAAACTGGTCCCTTGCAGAAAGGATATTTTCATGTATTTTCCTCCAGCACCCATTGCAAGAGGCCAGTTATTTTGGAAAAGTTTGAATTTGTCGCACAGTGTAATCAGTGTGGTTGTTGGTTTCTTTTCATGGTGAGCATGCGTGCAACGGTAATGAAGTTTAATTAATTGCACGTCTTAAATGCTGGCTTTAATATTCAATTAACATTTGCGCCAGTCGCCAGGTATCGCTAGGAATTCCCTTAATGGCCTTAAAGGAAAGACGAATGAATTTTGTTTGGGACGTGCACGTAGAATCGCGCGTTATTTATATACTTTGCGAGAAAGTATAAAAAAAAAAAAAATAAATAATTGGCGCGTACACTTCTGTTAGGTGTTTGGCCGAGCTCCTCCTCCTATTTGTGGTGTGCGTGTTGATGTTGTTCCACAAATGGAGGGACCTACAGTTTCAAGCCGACTCCGAACGGCAGATATTTTTATGAGGAGCTTTTTCATGGCACAAATACACTCGGAGGTTTGCCATTGCCTGCCGAGGGGCGACCGCTATTAGAAAAATGCTTTTATTAATTTTGCTTTCACCGAGATTCGAACCAACGACCTCTCTGTGAATTCCGAATGGTAATCACGCACCTACCCATTCGGCTACGGCGGCGGCGAGAAAGTATAATTCACTTATAAATTAAATGGAATATTTAAAGCTCTGCCAAGTTGATGATTTTATGGTCACTGCATTAATTTTTCAATTTCTAGAGTTTTTACGGCTGTGGACAAAATTGATGGCTAACTTAATAAAATATGTATTTTGCGGTTAAGCCATATTAAATGGCTACCCTTACGAAGGACCCACTTGGACAAAAATTTTAAAAAATTTCCGTTGTGATACCATACAGGAGTGGTTCGGGGAACAGGAGAGGGAGCGAGGAACCAGACAGAATCTAGGGCTTGGATTAGAGCAGTTGAGGATGATGACCAACAGTGGCGTATTTAAACTCGCAATATCCGCTGGTGCAGCGAAAAAGTTAGAGCCCAAATGTTTAAACCTTCGCCCGACGATAGCAGGGCAGCTGAGAAGAAGGTGCTGAGATCATTCCACCTCATGCTCCAGACAGCTTCTGCAAAAAGGGCTTGAGGTAATGCCAACCTTCACCGCATTGACACCTAACGGACAGTGTCCGGTGAGGATGTCTACCAATTTCGTTAGCTGTGGCTTTGTTAGCCTTAGAAGTGCTCTCGAGCCCTCCCGATCTACCGTGGCCAGAAGGATCTCGCGATTTTGCACATTTGTGCTCTAGCCCAGTACTCGTTGAGTTGACGTGTGGCCCATATTTCTAGGAGCAGGCCCCTGATTCTTCACTCTCTGCTGAAGGCTGGCGACGGAAAGTCTATGCGGAACCCATTTTCCCAGCTTTGAAACCTTTTCCAACTGAACCAGGTGAGTACAAAGTGAGTACACTCACGGTATCCTCTCCGTGAACAGTGTTTATTTATGCAGCAGCAGTTGTTGCATTTTTACCACTTTTACAAAAAAAAATACAAAATATGCCTCTTATACGCGTTCGAGGATTCCATTTTATTTTTTAACAACGCGTGCTTCTATCCGCGATTAAAATCACTTTTACTGTAACTGTAACTTTCTGTAGTACAAAATAGAAGAAAAGGTTCAGCAAGTTAGCACGCACAGTGTTTTTCCTGCATGACAATATGCCCGTTCACCCAGCTCGGGTTGTGAGCGATTGCTTGAAAGTTACGAGTCTCACAAGAATGTAATAAGAATTTACTGGGAACAATTTCGATTTTTCAGTTTGCGCTAAAATTTAGTTCGAAAAATTACTTTTAATCAACTCAAAGTAAATAATATGTTAAAATAATACAAAATTAAGAATCAAGAATCACTTTAGCTGGATATGGCCACCTTTTGCTTTGACTATAGCCTTCAGACGGTTCAGAAATGAATCGCAAGCTGCCCGAATGCGACTTGCAGGTATTTTGGCCCACTCGCGGTCAATGGCTTTTTCAGCTACACGGATCTTGCTCCCCAAAATGGATCAAAGAGAATAATCCATCGGATTTACCTTGACCACAAGCTCGATGAAAACGATTGGAGAACGCCCATTTGCGATTTAATTGGCCCAAACCATTACCTGTGGCGATTGCTGCCTCCTGGTGGCCAATCGATGACGCAAATTCTCGTATGAACGGTCGGCCAAATGAGCCCTATCGTTTTGGGAGTTTACGAATTGCTGAATTTGAAAAATTTTCTCGTCAAAGAACAGAATGTTCGAAAATTGACTGCTTTCGGCCAAGCGGAGTAACTCTTTCGCTCTCTCAATTCTGGCTTGTTGCTGCTTTGGTGTGGATCTTGTAAGGTTTGACTTTGATATCATTTTTCAGTATGCGGCGGATGTTACAGTCAGATATTTTCAGTTCTTACCCCATTTGATTGACACTTCGTCAGGGATTTCGCTCAAGTCATTTCTTCACTTTTTGAACCATTTCACGTGACGTTGCAGTCTTATGATGACCACCTCCATGACGTTTTGCGATGCTATCAGTGTTATTGTGACTAGTATTAGTGCGATAAACAAAAACTTTATTTACTTTAAGGTGGTCGAGCTCACGAGCAATTTCTGGCTGTAATTTTCCAGCCTAGTCTAATGCAATCATACTATTACGTTTGAAATCTATTACTGACTTTCTTTTTTTGCGTGCACTCTCGGCAAAATTCATCTGAGCGCTAGTAAACCATACACTCGACTGTCATTTAGCCAGCTAATAGACTGCTGATGCTCGTGCATCAGCTGCGCCTACGGTCTGAAGTTGGTTACACTTCGAGTACCGGACCCTGTATAAAATGATACTAATAAGCAATTTTCATTAGATAATTTAAGTTTGTTTTAAGTAGAATTTAAGAAAATAAGGCCTTTGTGCGTTTTACACGGACTTCAGAAGAATTCAGCCGAAGTAAGCTGGATGATCCAGCATTGACATGAGTTTTTTTGTCGTTGTCTGTGGGCTATAGCAAATTGCTTCATTGCTTGGGACGCAGTTGGTATGCTGGGATACGATGCAGTTTATTTTATTTATTTATATTTATATTTATTGTTTTATTTTTTTCGTGATCTTGCCATACGACTAGCAAAATAGGTGAACACACTTTTTTCTTCTCCATAGCGCTTTCTATATTGCTTACGACTCTGTGTATTTTACCAAGTGCGGAGTGATGTTTGGTGAATGGGAATCAGGCGTCTATTTTCAATTAAGAACCGTAGCCGTCTTAAAGGTATTTTTGCAAAAACCCTCGACATCACTGGTAACAGAGATATATGACTGTAAGAGGGCACTTCGTTGAGTGATTTACCAGGCTTAGATATAAGATATATATGTTAAAAAAAATAAAAATCTGTTAGGAAACTATTAATTCCTATCCACTGTACTTCTCAGCTGCTAAAAGTGCCAACATCTATTTTAATAAAATCACTCATGAGGCATCTAAAATATATACAAAGGTATATGCAAACATACACACACTCGCATTTGTCGAAGTCCTCTAAATAGTAGGCCAACGGTTATCCTTAGCTTACTCACGAAAGATTAGATATATATGTGTGCATGCAGTCTTAATTCGTCATCTGCTGCCTTCGAAAACAACCCACCAGCTTTTTTTGTGGCAGTATTTGTAAGCTGATGTAACTGGCATTTTCTGTATGCCGCATGTCACTCACTCAATCATTAAAGGATGGGAATGCTCCCGCTTCCTTTGGCAAATCGCACGCGCGTGAGCTTATGAGCAGATATGAGTTCGCTTGTTTGCTTGACGCATTTCTTAATTATTAATACGCACCGATTAGTAGCCGTGCGCTTCGCCATAAGCTAAATTTCAGTTACAAAGATATTAGCCTACAAAGCGGACAAAAAAAAAGGCAAAAAAGTAGGATGAAGACAGAAGCAAATGTGCCTCTATATACCAAACTATATACTTAAATATGTACAGTGTCACCCGCTTGTAAATGCGTTTTTTTTCTTTTTCTTTGACAGGCAGGCAGTCTGGCGGAGATGGCTTATGAAATTAAGACCCAGTGAGTGAAAGTGAGTTGGTGCGCTTTTTCCTCAATCTTAAAAAAGTTTTCTTTCAATTATAACACCATGCAGCCAAAATCAACTTTTTTGGTTCATTTAATATCAGTTGCTAGCATTGATGGAAAATGAATTCCCTCAGCAGGAGGTTTAATTGCAAGTTATAAGTTCAACTGGATCATTAGAAGCCACCATATGATTTTTATAGGCAAGCACACATATCCCAATGCCTACAGGTACCATATTTTGGCCTTTGATCTCCGCAACGGAGACCAACAGAATACCATAATAATGGTAATGCTGCAAGTACCATAATCGCCATGGCTTACAATTTATGTTAACTTAAAACTAGGCCGATTTTTTTGTTCAATGTATTTCAAATCTATCCAAAATAGTATTCCTCCAGCTTAAGTTGCATCAGGGAACACTGGAACGGCACAAGTGGCCTTAACCACTCCGAAAAGTGTTTGAACTTCAATGCCAACAGAACAAAATCTGCTCTAACCCTAGATAAAAAGGGTATCGGATTTCTCTGTGGAGCACTGACAGGTCACTTTGCCGAGGGGGAAGGAATGTTATAGGGTTAGTGCGAGCATGCCCCACATACTACTGGTGTGACGGCACCTTTGATGAAGCTTCTCACATTTTCGATTTTAACCGCCTCTGCAAAAAAATGTCACTTTGCCTGTAATAAACGCTTAAGCACAATAGGATTATCTAGTACAAGATTATGCAGGTTCTGCTGTGATAAAGAGGAGCTTATGGAACACTTAATCACCAACTGTGAGGCATCAGGCCACAGGAGACACAGAATCCTGGGCTCATACCTACTAGAGGAGGAAGACCTACAATTGCTCCTTCGTAAGAAGCTGGTTCGATTCCTCGTTATACTATATAATTATAACGAAGTAATTAGGGGCGCACAATAGATCAATCTAGTCGCAGTGCATAAAGGCCTTAGCCTAATCCGTACAACCATTACCATTACGAAGATGCATCATGAGACCAGAATAGCATGAAAAATATTGCTCGTGTTAGTCGTAATTGCCAGAACTGATAATTTAGAAAATTTTGCATTTCTTGGTTTTATTAACCTTCGAAAAACTTTCCTACATTTTTTTAATGTCCTACTTTTTCATTTGAATATTTTACGATAAGTCTACCAGCGTCATGCTACAGGTTCGGTCTAACATAATTGCGAACACTCAAAAATTTTCGGAAACCTCTTCTTATTCTTAATTGGCGCGATAACCACTTACGCGATTTTGACCGAGTTTAACGAATTGGACACCACGTGAAGCCAAGTCCTTCTCCACCTGATCTTTCCAACCCAGAGGAGGCCTTTCTCTTCCGCATCGAATACTTTCAAAGCCGGAGCGTTTCCATCCATTCGGACGACATGACCCAGTCAACGGCGGAAACCACCTTAAACAATAATTGTCAGGAATACAGCGAGCTGGATTCTCCTCTCAGCCGCCCAGCTTTTCTGAAGCTAAGGCTCAGGCATCGCAGCTTTATCTACAGGACGTTGGATATAGATATTACATGCCTATGGAATTTTATTATCAGCACTTAGAGGCTTGTCATCAGTATTCGGAAATAGCCTTCGTTCCAATTCTATTCTTTTGTGATTAGTTGGACAATTTCTCGATTGAAAACGAGTTCGGGTTCATAAATTTAACGAGACTCTTCGATAGTAGAGAGAAACTTAGTAAAATTGCGGTAAATTCGCAATATCAGAACTTGTCTTAGCTCACGAGAAACTCATTTGGAAGTGTTCATGAATCCATGAGATTTTTCGAGATGAACGAAATCTCTTCCTAAGTAAACTTCGTTAGATGAAGATGCTAAGCGAAGGTACGAAAGTGAAAAATTTGAATCATTTTGAGTCACCTTGTATTACAAAATATAAATGTAAAAATTTACTATGAGTTTTTTTCATTTTATTTCAAATTTCCATGTGTGGTGTTTCCCGGGAGAGCCCTACAGTTTTAAGCCAACTGCGAACTGCAAATTTTTTTTGTTATGTGGAGCTTTTTCGGCGATTTGCCATTGCCTGCCAGGGGGCGAGCGCTATTAGAAAAAACGTTTTCAATCATTTATTGTTCCAAGCACAGATTCAAACTTGCGCACTCTCGAATTATAGTCACGCACCAACCCATTCGGCCACGGCGGCCACCAAAATTGTTTAGTTTTGTTAGAATTTATTATCAAACATTTCTAAGCACCTAATATATGCAAAGCAGCGCTCATCATAGTATTTTCACTTTCTAATTCCTTTTATTTGTCAGCTGACAAAGACAGCTACAGCAGCTGTAGCAGTCAAAAAGAAATTGCAGCCGAATCCTGAGTACCAAACCGATTAGTTTGAGTTAGTGCGCGGAGTGCAGGGAGGGCGTGCGTGTGTGGCGCTGTGCCCCTGTGAGCTCGTGATGCCTTTGTGGCATCAATCAGTCTAAGCTTGTTTTTAAGTCTTCCTTCATTGCTTTCCAACACGCACACATACACACATGCACACATACACTCTTAGTCCCTAATAATGTACCAGTGTTTACCGTTCATATGTTTTGTGTGTGTGCTTGGCATGGCTTTATCATTTGAGCTGCTTTGCGTTTGGATGAATGGTGACCTTAAATTTTTCAAACTGCTGACAGCAATGTGGGTGTCATTCCATGTGCTGCTTATGTATTTACATTTGCTACATCCTTGCGCTGTCCCATATCTGGCAACACTCTGTTTCACTCCAGCATTCTCTCTTTCATTGTGTAGAGGTATTATCCAGCGGATTTAGCGCACAACTACCACAACTCGCATTAACATATACGAGACTTACAAGACTTATGCATGAGTTTGGTGTTTTCTTTTTTATTCAGTTTTGGCACAGCCGCATTCCTTTACTTTTTTTCTTCTTTTTTTGTGCTGTTGTTGTAACGCGTTTCCCTGTTGCTTTGTAAGCGCAACAACACTTGACATGTGTTTCTACATTTCTGCGCTGTCATGTATTTGGTATTTGACTTATGCGTGAGCATTTATTTGTGTTTAGACGCTTATCCCTTGCTTTCGGAGCAATTGCGTTGTAAGCGGTTTGTAGATGAATGAGGCTGAGAGATTTGCCCTCAAAAATATACAAGTGCGTATAGAACACAGACGAAGGATAACAAAATACGAACATACATATTTGAGTAAGAGTTATTGTAGGTAAACAAATGAGCGTCTGTGTTTGAAAAGTAGGCTTAAAAGTTATATATGTACTTTAATATGCGGTGACAGGTTTTGGGACGGGGCGTATGAGTAACTTCCCTTTCGCACACTAATTTTTCATACAACCGTCGTGGAATAGGCAATGCAAATAAAATACTACTAAGGCCAAGAAATTATGTAGAAACCAGCTGGTGGCCGGTTTCGCTTGCGTATGGAATGAAATGCTTGAAATGAATCATTTACCAAAATTAAGTTTTTGAAGCGGAGAGGCAACTTTTCTGTTTTATAGGCTATGAGTCAACTTTAAAATTATTATTATTTTTATATACATTTGCGTCACATGATTTTACTCATATGGCAAGGTCATAATGACTGATTGTCATGACACATCATGGTTGAGCTTTCTTTTATAAAATATCCTGGCAGAATGTAATTGTCCATGGTTATTCATGGTCGTGTTTCATAATTATATTTTCTATTAAATAAATAAATAAATATCCTGACATTTGCACGCATGTATGTACATATCGAAACTACTTCAAGAAAACCAAGAATGGTTTATCATCAATGCACAAAAAGTCCATTATTTTCCATAAAATGTATGCGCAAATAACTTAAAACTGTATTTTGGTTGATTTTTAGCTCCTGAGGGATGCTACGACTACTAACATGTCGGTCAACTTCGATTACTTCTGTGATTTGATCGATATTTTCGACATTATCTACATTTCCTTTAACGTAAAACATACCCGAAGCGAATCGACGAAACCAAAATTGCACGTAATTAGCTGTCGCAGTATCGGCACCTAAACAACATTCACAACTTCAGCGACCTGACTTGCATTTATGCCTTTATCAAAGAAAAACTATTAAATGTACAGAATTTTCTCGCTGTTGTCTTCCATTGTTAGCAACCTGTAACTCATAACTGAACTCTCCTTGGAACAAACAAATAACAGCAAAAGAATTTCTTAGTGTGAAATGTGTCCTTTATGTGGTTTGATAGATACTTTACGAGATATCGATCCCTACAGCCAGCTACCGAGAAAATAATGGATTTCTTTTAGGCCTAGGTATACCGGCCACGGGAGTCTAGCGTAAGTGCACTAGCCTGCCGTCCCAGAGGTTGTGGGTTGAATCCCAAGTAAAACACGGTCCTCGCACTTTCCCAAATTTACCAACATTCCCTGTTTCTAAACCAAAAAAAACCAAACAAAAAAATTTCATTTCTCAACCCGAAAAACTTATGCTTTCCATCCTTACTCCCGCACAATAGTCATCGCATTATATGCATTGTGACTGCTAAAATAAGCAAAAACACACAGTTACACATTGCATCAGTGGCGCCAGCAAAAGCGGACAATTGCGGCAATAGCGCAGACACACCAAATTTAGTGAAGTCCTCAACCATCTGTGCGATCTTTCTGTGGCAGAAAAATGTGAACCACAGATGGCGCTCCAAGCAGCAAGAAGGCGGGTTTCCTACGTAACGACAGATAGGCATTTCCACTATTTAGGACTGGAAGCGGCAGGCTATCTTCCTAGAACAAAGTTATTGACCAGCACGGATCAATTTTTACGTTAGGTTAGGTTTGGCAGCCGCATCGCACATAAAGATAGCGCTACCGCTTAGACCCCGAAATGGGTCCATTGTGAGCAATTTTTACGTTACGGCAAGTTAATAGGATTTCGCTTAAGTCGCTCGTGTGGAACACTTTACCCCACAAGCCTTTTCTTTTTGACCATTTTCTCCAGAAAGGTTCCATAAGTCTTTTCAAATAGAACATTTTTTGTATTTGTCACAAAGATTTCAGAATGGGCGTTCCGAAGCCATAGAAACTGGTAACATAAATGCTTACTCACAAATAACAGAAATTTTAAATGCCGTAATGCACTCAGATTTTTCAAAGGTATCCATTGCGAATACTTTATTTCACAGGAAAGTAACTTATTTATTTTGTTACCTTTTCATAAAGCAAGTTTTTAACGAAGAATAAAGCTGAGGCATCTCCCGCTGCAAATATGTATACTAGGTTGTTCAATAAGTTTTGCAGTTCGATAAGAAAACACAGCCATTGTCGAAATGCTCTTGATACATGGCTCATTTTCCTGAGGTCGAAGAGCCAGGTACACACCACTCTTTAGCCTCTTCTTTTTATTTAGGATCATGGTGATAGACCCACGTTTCATTCATATCCGCTTTATGCATCAAATCCGATTTATCCTTTCGAAAATGCTCTAAATGTTGCTGGGAAAGAAAATGTTCCCTGCACTGCCCAATGAGATGCCTGGGGCATCTACTAAATCTCTGTTAGTCAATCAACGATTTTCCAATACGATATTCTGTATTTTGCCTACGATTTCTGCTGCTGTTGCTGTTTTTTGATGCCCTTGACGTGCATCGTCTTCAAGGTTTGTACGACAACGTTTAAATTCAGCAACCCATCTCTCTACTGTACGAATTTAAGGCGAAAATTCCTTATCCACCCTCAGCATTCTTTCATAAATTCCATTTGCTTTTGAGTCCTCCGAAATAAAAATTCAATCACTGCACGATACTTGATTTTTCCATTGCAGAGAGTGCTGTGACACGGCGATATTAATTGACTTTTAAACATAGAATGAATTTACAAATTGAAATGGATCTTCACAAAGCATCATATAAAAGGTGTGCCAAAAAAAAAACAAAAACAAATAGTTAGTAATAACGCCCTCTTTTATCGCACCGACAAATTTATTGAGCAATCTAGTATGCCTTTAACATGCTTTTTTTTTAAATAGCTTATTAGGGAATTTCAAAGATATTTAAAGATAAACTTTTTAAGGGGCCGAATTAGAAGGCCGAATTCTCCAGAATTTTTTTTGAGAAAACTTTTAAATTTATTGATCTAAAAATTTGTACACATATTATCTTATCTTTTGGCTGTAGAGACTTTGTATTAGTAAAAAATTTTGAAAAAAAAATGCGTTTAAAGTTTGCCTTGTACTTTCAAGCACTGAAAGGCCTTTTCAAATTTGCGTGTAACTTCGAAAATATTTACCGGGATGATTTTAAATTTTCTGTGTGTATTCTGAAATATATGTACATTAAGAAAAAAATAAAAAAATGAATTTTTTGTAAATTCTAACTGTACATAACCCCTTAAAGGTTATTATTACACCATATTTGTCCTCGTGAAAGGTAAGCAAATATTTTTATTAATATTTGGATAAAGAACCTTTCATTTGATATACATATTATCTATATATTTCTATATAACAGTCCATATAAATACTTAAAACCATTTCTCAAAAAATTTAGTCCTTTATCATTGCATTATTGTATATGACATTTTTTCTTAATATATTTTACTGTTTTACTGACCATGACAGTTAAATGTATAAAAAAATATATTTGGCTTCTTTTTCTCTTTTTAC
>JAYXIM010008493.1:0-53466 GCA_037575425.1 Anastrepha fraterculus | reverse complement strand
CGTTGGGCTGTTTAATTATTTCTGCATATTTAGTTAATTTTGAAGTGAAAACTTCTTTAGAATTGTTGGGAGTGATTTGAGACTCGATTAAACGAAAAAGCGACACTACGAAGCGTTATACGTTGATATACGTATATGTGTGTGGCTGCGTACTGCTGATCCACGCTAGTATAGTGAGTATTGTAGTATACTACACTGCCTATTACTTGCTTTGGTGTTTAGTTCAAGCGTCATACGTATGTATGTTTGTATGTATGCTAGTACGTATGTGTGCGCGCCTGCGTATTACGGAGCCACGGTGAGCGAGAAGGCATTATGTATACCTATACTACACTACCTAATGCTTGCTTAGACCAAGCGTCCTACGAATGTTTGTGTGTATGTTACTACGTCTGTGTAATATACGCGTGACGACGCTCATAATAGCAACCGCGTGTGCTATATTGTGTCCGTTTTTTTATATTCGTAAATATTTTCATTTTTAAATATTTACCGCAATTGCAGGCGGTGTTGCAATATACCACAATCAAAATGACGGTGCTCGTATTGTAACTTCACAGATAGATCTGAATGCACAGCAACTAGAATCACTGTCTGTTCAGCTCTCTAAAGTGGGAGAAAAATGTGCATACGAAACCAGATTGAGCAATGGAAAAACAGTTTTAATTGTGGCAATTTATATTTCACCGAATCAATCAATAAATAGCATCACAGAATTCATTCACGAAAATTTAATAAAGTATACACCAAAAGTATCGCGGATACTTAAAAAAGATTACGATAAAGTTCCAATGATTTTATGTGGCGATTTTAACGTAAATTTTGCATTGGACACAGCGATTCCTTTAATTGACTTTCTCCATACAACATTAAATTTAAAAATGTGTAACAATCGCACTGAATCGACAACACGATCAAAAACAACAATTGACGCGGTATTTCAAAGATATGTTGACAGCATCGAAACCAAAGCATTTGTATCATATTTTAGCTATCATAAGCCACTCGTATCATTTGTTGAAATTGAAAACATTGAAGATGAATAATAATAAAATGAAAATCATAAAATATGAACTTTATAGCAATATTATAATGAACCTATAATTATCCCGCTCCTAATGCTGCTTTCGTCTCATTCTCTCTCAGTTTGTTTTATGGAAGGTTTCACTTCTATCGCGTCTAACCGTTAGACTGGTATTTTTTTTTTGTATTATTATTTTCAACTTTAGAGTTTTCAGAGGCAATTTCGCTATTTGTATAAATAACAATCAGCTGTACGTACCTACCTGGGTTTCCTGCTTACAAATGCGATCTCGCTCGCCCTCTCTCAATTCCTCCTAAATTGAGAGTATTTTGCGTAGATGAACCCTAGCGCATAATAATTTGTGACAAAACAGCTCTAAAAACTCAAATAAGATGGCATATAGTGTTTCCGAATGAATATTATCCGGTCAAAAACCTCCCATCACGTTATGTTAGCTATCAGTAATTGGCGCTTGGGTATGAGAATAAATATTAATCTCTTTAATCGGTATTCCGCTAGAGAATAGCCAGTGGAAGTCTTCTTTAGTTTCTGGCAAAAAATATCTGTTCAAAACCTCTAATATGTAGCTGCTTAAGCCTCGTAACCTTTTATAGCTAATGTTTGAAGTGGCGAATTGGAGGCGCCTTATGTACATATATATATATATATATACATATATATATATATATATGGCCGAGCTCCTCCGCATCCTCCTACTTATTTTATTCTATTAGGATTAGCGTGTCAGAAAGCACAAGGAAAATGTCTCCGATTGAGAGGAGTTGAACATTACAGATTTTATGTATCCCTGCTTCAAATTGTACGGAGTTGTTTAGAACAAGCCGACTTCGAACGGCGGATATTTTTTATGAGGAGCTTTTTCATGGCAGAAATACACTCGGAGGTTTGCCATTGCCTGCCGAGGGTCGACTGCTATTAGAAAAAACTTTTTGTTAATTTTGATCTTTCACCGAGATTTGAACCGACGTTCTCTCTCTGAATTCCGAATGGTAGTCACGCACCAACCCATTCGGCCACGGCGGCCGCGGTTTAGAACTTAGCGTTGACAAAAAATATACATCGTATGTAAGATCAATCATTAGACATCATAGCCTCCGCAATATTGTTCTGAAAATTCCCAATTGGCCGGAACGACGACGAGTTAAGAGCAACACGACTCCCTTTCTAACCCACAACCCTCCTGCTCCTACCCCAGTGCGGGGACAAACCAGCAGCTCTTCGTCCCCCGCACAGTCTGCTCCGTGTGCCAGACCGTAGTACCTCGGAACCTGACAACTGTCCAATGCAGTTCTTGCAGTGGCTGGTGTCACTTTCGGAGGTGCTCCGGCCTGCACACCACCCGTGAGTGGACACGCGACTACGTTGCCCCCTGCTGCAGAGCTCTGCACCCGCAACCGCCCCCCGTGGCGCGGCCACCCGACAACATCAGGCCACTCCCCATTTTGCGGAACGCACAGCAGGACCAACGCAGACAACATCACGCATCCCTCACCCCCGAATTACGACGACCCTCCCGCGAAGCTTCAAGCTTTTGCAACTGAACTGCAACGGACTAACGAGTAAGATTGACGAAATAGTCGACTTCATGAATCGGTACGGAATTAAGATAGCTGCGGTCCAAGAGACAAAACTGCACGCTAGCTCCCCCTGATTACCAGGGACGGATATAACGTGCACCGAAAGGACCGCGAGCGAGACAACGGTGGTGGCCTAGCGTTCATAGTACACCATTCAGTGCAGTATCGTCTTATCGATGAAGGCATCGACCGCAGGGACAGCACCTTAGAACGTCAAGGTATAGCTGTCCGGTCAGGCGATGCCGAGCTCGAAATTTATAATATTTATATACCCCCTGTCACCTGCTGCCCGGCAGGATATCTCCCCGATATTGGTGCGCTCATCAGGGGAGAAAACCGATTGGTAGTAGGTGACTTTAACGCGCATCACGATCTTTGGCATTCAAGCCTGCCAAATGATCGTAGGGGACAGCTATTGGCAGAGCAGATAGACGACTCGACGTTCAGCACTGTAAACGACGACGCCCCCACTAGGGTAGTGGGCAATTGTAGCAGCTCGCCTGACATAACAATTGCTAGCGCTGGTCTGATAAATAGCATAACCTGGCGACCTATGCTATCGCTTGCATCAGACCACTTGCCCATTATCATCTCGATCGAGAGACCCGCCGATTTTGTTTCCGCGGATCACCGGTCATATATCAACTTTAACAAAGCTGATTGGACCAGATTCGCGGAATTTACTGAGAACATCTTCGCAGCCCTACCCACTCCCACCGATGTGCGCGCAGGCGAACGCGCATTCCGCAAGGCGATTACAGCCGCCGCGGCTCGCTTCATACCTGCTGGACGGATCCGGGAATTACGTCCCAATTTCCCAGCCGAAGCAGCCGTTATGGCAAACGAGCGTGACCGTCTACGCCAGGCCGATCCCGGGGATCCTCGAATAAAGGATCTCAATTTGGAGATCCGGCAACTGGTCACCCAACATAAGCGGACCAAATGGGTAGAGCATCTGAAGTCCTGTAACTTCACCTCTGGTGTGAGCAAGCTCTGGTCCACCGTAAGGTCCCTGTCGAACCCGACGAAGCACAACGACAAGGTGGATATCACCTTCAACGGTCGTACTTCGTCGGACCCGAAGAGATGCGCGAGCTACTTTAGCCGGCAATTTATATTGCATCCTCCGGTCGACAGATCCAAGCGTTGTGCCACCAGACGGCTGCACAAACTGCCCTACAACAGTGCACCGCTTACTTTCACCAGGAACGAGGTTCAGGGGGCCATCAAACATATGAAACCATCAAAAGCCATTGGCCCCGACGGACTAAACATGCTGATGCTGAAAAAGCTGGGTCCATTGGGAGTAGAATATCTCACAAAGGTCTTCAACCTGTCTATGGCCACTCTCATCATTCCTGATAAGTGGAAATTAGGGAGAGTGGTCCCACTGCTGAAACCTGGGAAACCCGCCAACCAAGGGGAGTCTTATCGTCCGATAACTCTCCTTTCCCCAGTAGTGAAGACACTTGAGGCCCTTCTACTCCCACTCCTCACTCAACACCTGACTCCAGCCCCACACCAGCATGGTTTCCGTAGAGTGCACAGTACCACCACGGCACTCACCGTCATAAACACCCAGGTAAACCGCGGCCTTAACCAAAACCGCCCCTGCGAGAGGACTGTCCTAGTAGCGTTGGATCTACAAAAGGCTTTCGACACAGTCAGCCACGCCACGCTACTAGATGACATTTTACAGTCGACACTCCCGCCAGGGCTGAAGAGGTGGACCGCGAACTACCTGAGTGGTCGTCACTCGTCGGTAGTATTTCGAGACCAAATCTCTAAACAAAGAAAAATAAAGCAAGGAGTACCGCAGGGTGGTGTCCTTTCACCCTTGCTTTTTAATTTCTATATTTCGAAACTCCCCCAGCCACCAGAGGGAGTCTCACTGGTCTCTTATGCCGACGACTGCACGATAATGGCGTCGGGCAATGACATTGATGGCCTATGCTCAAAAGTAAACGACTACCTCGCCAGCCTTTCTCGCTTCTTCACTGCGAGAAACTTAAAACTTTCTCCCACGAAATCCACGGCGACCTTATTTACCACCTGGACAAAGGAGGTCAAGCTGCCACTTCAGGTTCACGTCGATGACACCCCAATTCCGACGATAAACAATCCCAGAATTTTGGGAGTCACCTTTGACAGCTTGCTCTCCTTCTCGGCGCACACAACCGCTATTGCAACGAGAGTACAGAATCGCAACAAGGTCCTCAAGTCGCTTGCCGGCAGCACTTGGGGCAAAGACAAAGAAATGTTGCTGTCGACTTTCAAAGCAATAGGCCGACCGGTTCTGAACTATGCCGCGCCTGTCTGGTCGCCTGGAACCAGTGATACGCAGTGGACGAAGCTTCAGACCTGCCAGAATACTGCCATCAGGACCGCGACAGGATGTCTTCTGATGTCCCCTATTCACCATCTACACGACGAGGCACATATGCTCCCGGTTAAGGAGCATAACAAAATGCTCGGCAAGCAGTTTCTGCTTGGGTGTCACCGTAGGCCTCACCCATGCAGACACCTGCTCGAGCCTGAGCCACCTCCCAGGCACATCAGGAGACATTTCCTCAATTACGTGGACGAGATCCAGGACAAAACGGACAGACCTCTCCAGGATCAGACAGTATACAGACAGGCTATTAACGACATTCATCGGGAGACACTTACCACCTTCCTAAGCTCCCGACCCCCGAATGCCGTTATCGGAGTCCAACCACCACCTATCGCAGACGAAGAGCTCCAGCTTCCTCGAGAGTCCCGCGTAATCTTGGCACAACTACGTTCTGGATATTGTAGCAGGTTAAACTCCTACCTATCCAGAATCGACCCCGACATACTAAACATATGTCCTGCATGTGAAGGTACCCCGCACGACACTAACCACCTCTTCACATGCCCCATCAAACCCACTCATCTAACACCTCTCTCCCTCTGGACCCAACCCGTCGAAACTGCCAGTTTCCTGGGCCTACCGTTAGATGAGCTAGACGAAGACGACCGGTAATTTACACTACACTGACAGGGCGAAGATACTGCTACAACAACAACAACAACGAGTTAAGATAGATGGGGCATCTTTAACACTCTACCGCACAAATATCGGGAATAATTTCCAAGTTATTAATTAAAACCTACAAAAAGAATTTTAGGTTTTCTAATCGTGAAGACTGAGAAAATCGCTCTTGAATCAAAATATCGGGAATAGTTCCCAAGCTTTCAATTATTAATTTCAATTAGAAAGTAAAAAAGTTATTCGTGTTTAACATTGGTTGGTTCTATTTGGCCCACTTTGTACTGAACTCGTTCACTATACAAATTTAAATCATCGAAATCAGAACCCTACCACCAAATATATTGAAAGCATATCAAAGTTTTATATGTACACACATACATACACTAAACTTTTACTTGGTAATTATTTCTCCAGTACCTCTCCATCCCTCTTTTATAATTTATGAGAATAACATTCTGGATTTATTTCCTTTTAATTATTTTGCATTTTTACGCTTCCAATGTCAAATCGATTTTTCCATCATAAATGTAAACAATTAAACTAATAAGTATTGCTTCATTGCAGGGGTCAAGGGGGAGGCAAACTCGCGAGAGGCTGAAACGATTCACCCGCCGCCGCCTGTTGCACGGCTTGATACACCCGATGACCAGCGTCAATCGCATACAGCCTTTACAAACATCGGCGATAACATTTCCGAAACCCTAAGCAACAATGATACCGAAATGACGGCGACACCAACAAAAGACATTTGTCCTGCGCCGTTAACATTGGATAAGGCCACGTATCAGCTTACCATACAGGAGCAAGGCATTACCACCACCAGCAACAGTAGCTGCGCCAGTCTTAGCAGTAATACCAAACCCTATGACAATAGTAAAACCTTGACAGCATTACGTTTAGGTGGTAACATCGTTGATGAAGATGATGATGATGACGGAACGGTAGTGACATCTACCTACGCTGGACCTTTAAAGGAGACACACATTTATACACCATCGAAGACGGAATTAGCGACAGCAGGAAAAACTAGCAAAGCGACTGCCAGCGGTAGCGAGCCAATTGATTTTGATTATGAAATTGCTGCTGCGGGTATAATAATCGATGAGAAGGTAGTGAAAAAGGAATATCGCGATGTTGAGTACAATCCCGGCTTTAGCTTAGAAATGGTGAATGAATACGCCGCCGAATCGCCTATAGGAATGCCTGCGCCATTGCCAAGTGAGCCGATATTGCTAATGGCACAGACACAAGCGCAGCAGCAGCAACAAAAGACATCTGCCGAAGTTGGCAACGATGAATTCTCCGAGTTTACAGAATTTCAATCAGTGCCACCACCACCACAAGTATCAGTTCCCGTTAGCATAACAGCGTCCGTGTCCCGAGTGGAACCACATAGTAAAGTGACAAACATTAGTTTCCCTCCCGTCCTCCCAGCAGCTATTGCCAAGGCAAAAGAAGCTAGCAATACACCAAGTCGTACCAACTCACCCTCTATTATTGACAATATGATACTCAGTCCGGCCATACTGTTGCCACAAGCTATTCCCATAAGCGCAAATAATACATCGGCAACAAAAGCGCCACCAAGCATTGAATGGGGAGATACCTCGGCTAATATCAATGCCGATGAGTTAGCGCGCATTGAGGAGCTTTTCCCGCAACCTAAAATGACGGCCGCCAAAGATGCGAACTCTTCGCAAAAAGCATCGCCTACGCACAACTACGTGGAAAATAAAGCGAAAAATGCCTCAATTTCCATAAGCGCTTCAATAGCGATGAAGGAGCAGGACTCCACACTCAACGATGACTATTGGTCTGAGTTTGTGTCAGTGCCGGTGACGCCTCAACTGTCAAGCAATGCAAGCCGACTAAACAACAACAACAATAGTTGTAACATTAATATGAAAGGCAGCAATAATAACAATCAGCCAGCTATAACGCCAAAACGCGTCGTTGATGCTCAAATCAATAGCGCAAATAACAGCAATAAGACAATGCGGTCGCCACATCATCAACAGCACTCGAACGTCCAACGCACACTAACACCAACGCTACAGCGAAAGCCAACTCCACACACTAGTCTGAGCACCAGTAGTAATATCTGTAACACCAATAGTAACATCAACAGTAACAGTAACGATGATGACTGGTCAGATTATGTGTCCAGCACTCCAGCCCCAACGCATGTTAATTCTTACATGCGCACAGTGCAGACACCTCAATTCAATAGCGCCGCTTGGCAAAACGCGAACTTTTACAATAATCCGCTTGGCTTATACCATCAACAGGCGACCATCCTAACGCGCAGTGCACCCTTGACGTCACAGCAACAACAGCTACAACTCCAGCAGCAAATACATATAATGCAGGACTTCTCTACTGCACCCGTAACAGCCCGTCCAAATGTCACTATAAATAACAGCAACAATGCGCATATCAGCAACATGCAACATTCCAATTCATACTCACCGCTACAGGTGGGCAATGCCAGAGTAGCGCCGAGCATTTCACTAATACCCGATCTAGGTTTTGTAGCGCCAGCGATACCAGTGCATACTGCTTTTGTTAATGTATTGCCAAAAACGAGCTTTAATGGCAAAAAATGACGTTTATTAAATTGCGAGCAGACGCACAATCGTGGTCGTACAACGCTGGCACATTCCTATCGAACTCATTTACCGAATGCTAGTCCCGTCACAGCTGCTGCCACCACTTCCATTCACGATATTTTAACATAGAAGCAGCTATACTCCAAGTTGAGCGGAATTTATAGATGCGTGTAGTAAGGCAAAGTACGAAAATATCCAAATATGAAGGTGACAAAAAAGTTAAATAAATTATATTAGTAGATATACCTAAGTTCAATCCTTGTTAAAATTTGAAATTAATGGCTAAAGATATCTCAGAAGGAGTTGTCTTATTAATCATTCGATTAAGTCCAAATTTCCTCCATAGTTAAGTTAAAAAGTTTTCTTATTTAACTCTGCTACATACTTTAAAGAAACTAATGGTAGGAATGCTAGTGATATGAGCAACAGGATCGCTTAGGGATGAGGATTAATACACAATTTAATTTTCAAAACTACTTATTTTTTACCTAAAAATTCTGGACCAAGTGTATGTTAAATTATTTGTTTTTTCTGTTGCTTTCTTATTTTAGTTTTTTGCTAGTCTAAAGTTCGGTACCTCGGTGAAGATAGATGGTAATAGCTACTAGGAGCTATATAGATCATATACTACAACTACGTACAAAAGACGCGCCTGGATGTTGTTTTAAATGAAAACATGTAATATTTCAGGTTTTACTATTTTTATTCAAAATACGGCTCTTAATAATTATATGTGAAAAATAGAGTCCACCTTGAATCTACAGGTAAAATCCACCAAACAGTCGATTCATGAATACCTAATTGTTGAGGACGTCGGATGTTGAAGGTTGTTCAGCATCGCCATTTTGCGCTACAACAGCAATATTTTCAACAGAACGTCCTGTTTTTGTTCTTCCAGTTCTTTTTCTATGCTCGACAGAACCAGTTTCTTGAATATTTTTCACCAACCTTTGAATTTTTGACTTCTTCGGACGATTATTTCCACGAAAAAATCACAATTTTTGCAATATGTTCTTCTCGGTCAACCATTTTCATAACAAGTTCCAGTAGATTTAACGCGTTGTTCTATCGTGTAAAATTGTACACCTGTCTACTTGACAAATGTCAAAGATGACATCAAAACAAAGGTACCGTCTAGGATTTATTTACTACTGACATCTAGGCGTTACTTTTGAGAGACTCTTTATATAACAGTTTCTAAAATTATTTCAATGATTCTCCTTTTAGCGGTTATTTTCTTTTAAAACTATATATTTCAGCTAAAGGTCTTCAAAAACATTTTGATTATATTGCGATATTTTCGACGTCCCTTTCACATATATCTCTACCAAGCGTTGTTATTGTTGTTGTAATATCATAAACATTTTGGATTGACAGCCCTTTACATAAGCATTCAAGTCGTCTGTTTATTTTAAATTAAACATTTTCTCATAAAAAAAATACCAGATTAGTTAACATAGAAAAACTATATCGAACAGTCTTCAAAAACAGTATACAAATTCATCATACTTTTTGAAATACAATAATGCAATACTTCCTATGACGTGCCAATGGATATGTTGCATTTTTTTATTTTAAGCCAAATACCACTTCCATAGCCCCTTCGGACCTCATGTGCAGAATTATGCACATAATGTTTAAAGCCTTATAATATTTTTATTTTACTCTGTTGACAACACTTGGGACCTAATGTGCATAATTGTGCACATGCCGGAAAATTCGGAAAACTTAATAAATATCTGTGATTTTTCACATATTTGTTATTTTTACTAATAATTAGTAAAAAAATACTAGTAAGCTCAATACTTTCTAAGAAGTGTAAAATTCCACAAATTTTATTCTCTTGAAACGCAATATCAGTCCTTAAATTTAACGGGCTTGAGAGCATTCTTAACAGAATATAAACTTATGGGTGCATAATCATGGTCGAAAATAAGCCGGTTCTATACTTGTTAAACAGAGTTAAAAAAATCATCATTTTAATAATAGCCGAATTAATACCTAGTTTTTAGCTTGGAACCCGGTTTAAATTTAAATCCACCATAAGCTGGTAACTAAAGTTGGTTTTAAGCAAATTAAATTCAAAGGAAATTTACGAAATTTAATTTTCGGGATACTGAAATAGATTTTGATATAATAAACGATCAGATATTGGTAAAACAGTTGAGTATTTTCAGCACACTGAAATGTTTTAATGCTTTTTATCAACAAAAAAAATTATCAAAAATCAAATCGAACTTTCACCCACTTTAAAGTGGCACCTCGATGGGCTATATAGTAAACCGGCATACTTAAAACTTTTCTAAAAATTCTCAAAGTTTTTTAATTTTGTTGATTTTTGTTGTAGTATGAACTATATTTCTATAAAAAATATAAAAAATTAAATAAACAGTAAACAAGTAGTCAAAATTTTGTAATATGTTGTATATTAAATACATAATTTTATTCGAAATTAACTTACTTTTTGCTGTTCTGTCGTTTTAAATTTTCAAAATTAGCAGTAAAACGAAAATATTTGATTGTAAATTTATTAACATTCATTTATCAGTTAAAATAGGAATTTAATAGATTTACATATGTGAATGCTGATTCTTACTGAATATTAATACTAAATTGACTATAGCATTAAAGAAAATAAACCCAGTTTCAAATACTTGGTACAATTTTAACAAAACCTGTGTTTAACCCGAGACTATGATTATGCGTCATAGGGTTCATTTACATTGCTAATTTACCTATCCTTTGAAATGGATTTGGCTTCATGTAGGGAACGTGTGCTCATCGCCGTTTTTTAGTATCCTTACTCTTTCTTCCACTGAAAATATTGCAGTGAACCACTTAATTTTATGGCACCGCATATGATGGCGTACATCCAAATATTTTAACGCCCGTCCAGCTGAGTTTAAAATATGTTTTTTATTCTACTTTGTAAATGTGATGCAGATAAATTATTGTAAACCTATGATTTAAAAAAAGTGTCACCTTCAATTCAATTAAATATAATTTAATTGCTACTAGGAGTACAACTAAATTTTGCGCGCTTCAGTAGGCATATAAAATTGTAGAGGTACCAACCAAAAGATATTGCAGTAATTTTTGGCATCTTTAACTACCCTGGTAGCATAGCCTGCAGGCATAAAATTCTTAATACGTCACCAGAGAATGACAGTATGATATGTTAAGTGATGTTTGCCGGGTCTCATCGTCCGTTTAACCTAAACCAGTGATAATTTTACGATAGCAGTTGACAAACGTAATGCAGGCGAAGAATAGGAGAAGAAGCATGTGCATACCAATACTAACTACATATCGCTCAATCGCTGGAGGAACTTAATAGCTCAAGAAATTTAAAATTTGAGTAACAGAGAACAGCTTCAAGGATTACTATGGCTCCTCAAGTATGGCACATTTTCTTCTAATGAAATACTGTTAAGAGATATCGCCATTAATTTTTTACATAGCATAAAAGGATCGCATTTATTTGGGTTATGACGTTCTTCCTGTAAACGAGCGATATGTATTATGTATTTATATTGGTTTGCACTAATATTAAACAATATCGTATTCACCCACTTTCAATTGTATTTTAAAATGAACTATAAAAGTGGTGTGCTGTTCCTGTCATGCGAGAAGATAAATATTCTGAGTTCACCATAAAGATTAAAATACCTAGCGATTTTTGTAAGCGATCTGCCTATTTTGTGTGAGTTACATTTATGTTAAAAGTTAAATTATCTACTTATGTATGTATGTATGTATGTAGTAGTCTGTTTTGCAAATTAAGGCATTTGTTTTTGAGTCGTTAATAATTTAATGTGATTACATAATTGTTTACCTTAGTCGTGTACATTTTTGCTTTGTAGCAAGTGTAAAAAAATATTATTAGACATTATGTATTAAATACAGTTTGTAGAATTTGTTGAGAGCGTTCTAAGAGCTCTACTTAAATATAGTACCTAAATATTGTAGCCTATGCAAAAGATTGAACCAGTATTTCATAATAAAAAATATACAAAAGACATAATAAACTTACGTAAAGTGAGAATACAAATATATAACTGTGTCTCACTCTGTATCAATATCCAGCTAAATTAAATTACAATGCATATGTATGTAAATATCCCCACGGATATGAAAACATGCACACTTGTATTTATAAGCCCTATATTAGTACATATGTATCTGCATGTAATTGTACTTAAGCTTCAATGGGAGCACTAATAGCATTCATAATTGACAAATAAAAATATATGTTTTCGGTTGATTTTATTATACGGCATAATGCTTTTGATTTTAATACAATATATAAACAATAATTGAGTAAATAAATAAGCTTACAGTTTTTGAAAAATATTAAATAAGAGTAATGTTGTATTTATGAGTGGAAGTCAACGCAAGTGAGTATAGGTTTTTTTTACTGATATCTACCTGTGAAAGGCCAGGGAGAAACGATTGATTTGAATATCGTTAAAGCAGCTCGCAACCTCCGAACATTCTCGGTGTGCCGTTAATGGGTCGTAGCAGTTTATCAAGCCCTGCCAAGTACGATGAAGTGACTGGTCATTGACGTCTATCTCATTTAACGGTAGGCATGCGAAATATGGCGGCCGCCGTAGCCGAATGGGTTGGTGCGCGACTACCATTCGGAATTCACAGAGAGAACGTCGGTTCGAATCTCGGTGCAAACACCAAAATTAAGAAAAACATTTTTCTAATAGTGGTCGCCCCTCGGCAGGCAATGGCAAACCTCCGAGTGTATTTCTGCCATGAAAAAGCTCCTCATAAAAATATCTGCCGTTCGGAGTCGGCTTGAAACTGTAGGTCCCTCCATTTGTGAAACAACATCAAGACGCACACCACAAATACTAGGAGGAGCTCGGCCAAACACCCAAAAAGGGTGTACGCGCCAATTATATATATATATGGGAAACATGTTGTTTTGACGGATTAGATCCAAAAAGAGTAGGGAGTTAAGTGAGTGATAGGCCCAGAAAACATGTTGTTTCGACAGATTGAATCCAAGGGAGAGGTGTGTTAGGTGAATTGGTTTGAGGGGTATATGAACAGGTGGTTGGTGTCGGGGTGAGTACCTATATAAATATATTGAATACATCGAGGTCGATTCTAAATAAGTAGAAGTTTAAGCTACTACAATATGCGGAACGCTATTGTGTCAGAGGACGCGGCTCTCGCGAAGCTCTTCATCTATGGTGAGTGGTGGTTGGACTCCGATAACGATATTCGCGGGACAGGAGTGGTGGATTCAGTGGGTGTTGTGTAAAATTCAGATTCTCGTCAATTAAATTGAAGAGATATCCTTCTTCGATGTGCCTGGGAGGCGACTCAGGCTTCAGCAAGTGCCTGCAGGGGTAGTTCCTTCAGGAATTGCTTGTGTAACTTCCTTAACTGGCAGCATGGTAGTCTCGCTGTGAAAATGTTGTAAATAGTGTATCAGCCGAGACATACCGTGAATGCCCGGATAACAGTATTTTTAAAGACTTAGAGCTTCTTCCACTGCATGTCACTAGTGTGCTGAACTTTGAGGCCACCCCGTCATATATGCGTATTCTAAGTTTACTCTCTTTACCCTAAATGCACTAAACATTGACTTCCCTTTTTCCCAATATCCATACAACACCTGGCTGCTCCAAATACGCAGAGAGTTTTGTTTTTGTTTCAAAAATCTACAAGCAACGTACATATTACAAACAAAACACGTTCCATATTCACATTTACTTATTTGAACAGAAAATGGTAAAGTTTTTATTTTTAACGAGATTTGATTAAAGTAGCAGGGTAAAATGAAAAGTTATACATACATGCATGCATGTAGTACATAAAAAAATACGCGTCACATATTCGAAACATTTCCGTTTCATGTTTAATTTTATCTCTGAATTGAAATGGTCCATATTATAGTTACATTCGCGTGTTCGATTTTTTTCTAAATTCTCCAGGCCAAGTTGAAAACTAATACTTCAGATTTCAGCGCTTCATTACAAAATCAGCTGCTGAGATATTAAAATGGAACTTCATTTGTTGGCTTTTTATATAATTTTACTTAGCTACACCAGAGCTTACGCTGCAGAACAGGAAGCAAATTACAAATTAATTTTGGACAAGCTGACAGCAGACAAAGAGGCTGAGGATATAGTTAAAGTTAAGGTGGAGCTGGATAAAAGCGAGGATACTGTGAAAATTAATGGCGAAGTGGAGCAACTTATTGACATGGATAATACATGGAAGGTTGTTGTAATTTTTCATAATTTTATAAATTTTAATTTAAAATCTTCAATATATCTTCTCTACTTTGCAGGTAAAATTAGTATTCAAAAGAGCCGATGAAGCAAATGAAGAATATACTGAAATGATGGCACTGCCCGCAATGGGTATTTGTGACTTCCTGAAAATATATTATAGAATGTATGTTTACGAGTCATTAGTGAAGTACTCGAATGCACCGTCACCGTATGTTTGCCCGATCGTAAAGGATACTTACGTCGTAAAAGAATATCCCTTTACTTCGGACAAGTTAAAAAGTATTAAAAATCCGGGTTTCTATCGCATGGAAGCAATTTTGTACCACGAAGATGAGGAGAAATTCAAGTACAGCTTAGAAGGTCATGTAGTGGAAGAGAAATAAAGAAAATTGAGTTAAGGTTTGAAGGTTGGCCTTACCATAGAGATATCCGGCCCATGATAAATAAAATTTAGCAAGCATACTTTTAATTTGTGTTTTTCCTGTCACCTCATTGATTTCCTTAGTTTGGTCACGCACGACGTTATGGTTAAATACTTTACTGTAAATACTGTTAATAATACTTTACGTTAAATACTGACAGCTGTATTGTTGCTGTTGTTGTAGCAGCATAAACATTCCCCGTGCGTATACGAGGAATGCTGCTGAAGTGACAGTTATATATATATAAATCCAGGTCGCTCCGGTTACGTAGAAGCGACTGTCGTGGGAACGCTGTATTCGAATGGGTTAGTACTTGAATGTTTACATTCGGAATATTTCTGAGTTCATTTATGCCATGAAAAAGTTCCTCATAAAAAACATCTGCCGTTCAGAGGCGGCGTAAATCTGTAGGTCACTCCATTTTGGAAAACTACAACACGTTCACCATAGATAAGAGGAGGAGCTCGACCCCACACCATTAAAAAGGTGATTTCATTAATTTGATTTGTTTCTCCTTCCAAACCTTAATATGAAAAATCGAAAGACAGACATTTTCTTCTACTTATAATAATCGTCGCTCCGCGAAGGCAATGACGAAAGCAATGGCAAGCCCGCAAATATATTTATACAGTCTGGGTGTGGCATAAAACTTTAGGTCGCTCCATTTATATTACAACACCAACTCAAATTAGTAGGGAGAAGCCAATTCTAAGACATAACATAGCAGTATGAATTGCTGGCTAAATAAGTCAAGGCACCTTCTAAGATCCAAAGAAACACAATCTGAAAGTTATAGTAGTTACCAGGCGTAAATATGAGGTGAAAATGATATGTGGGAAAAGCATAAATATTGTAAATGAGTTATTAAATAATAATTTATGTTTATGTTCAGTTTTCTTGAAAATTCCGTACCACGACGACTCTGAAATATAAAATAACCGATCAACGATGCCAGCTATGATTCGTTGATTGGAAAGTTGCGCCGTTTTGAGTATATCTACCTATGCAAATGTTTTCGATGTTTACAGTTTTAAATTTGGATTTGAATTTAGAACAAGTTTGTATTAAATTTTGCGAGAAAAATAGATCCAATGAAAGCCTTACAAATGTTGGAAAACTGTTTTTGTAATGCTTACGGATCCGTTCAAAACATTGTCATGTTGCTGCAAAGTTGGTCCCTAAATTTCGTGCAAAAAAGAGACCTCCTTGATATCGAATATCGCCAAAGATATGATTTCCAAGGCTGAATCTGACCCAACATTCATTAAACGCATCATAACTAGAGACGAGACGTGCGTATATGAGTACGACATGCAATTCAGACATCAGACGAGTGAGTGGAGAGCTCCAAATGAACCAAAACCAAAAAACAAAAAACCCGGAATTATCAGTCAAGAAGTAAGCGTTGCTCACGGTTTTTAGGGATTACAACGGTACTGTACACCACGAATTTTTGCCAGAAGGTCAGACACTTAATAAATACTATTATTTGGGCATTACGAGACGCAAAGCGATTCGCTAAAAAAAACGTATTTGTGGGAAAACAAGTGGTAGATTCGTGCATTTTTGACCGATTGAATTCATCGGATCCCTGCAATTTTTTCCGGTTTGATCGAGTCAAAAAACCACTACGGAAAACGCGTTTTAGCAGGCGAAAGGAAGTAATGAAAAAGTCGAGGACGGCTCTGATGGATATACCGAAAATAGCGTTCCAGAACTGTTTCGAGAGCTCGATCAAACACTGGCATAAGTGCGTTGCAGCTGATGGGGAGTACTTAAAAGGCGATAATATCACTTTTAAGGGATTTAACTTGTATTTTGAATTTTCTAAATATACATTCTGTCAAAAAAATATCGGAAATTGTACATTTTGCTGGAATGTTGGTACAACTGCCCTCTAAGTGTCGCAGAGTTTGAGAATGATTTGTCAATTTGCTAGTTTTTTGGCATTTAATTATATCAGTCAACCGCAGTTGCGCTCTGCGATTTTCACTATGAATAAAAATATCGAACAAAGAATTTGTCTTAAATTTTGTGTTTTGAACGGGATTTCGTGTGCTGAATCGTTGAAAATGTTGCAGAAAGCCTATATATATATATATATATGTATAATTGGTGTGTACACCCTTTTTGGGTGTTTGGCCGAGCTCCTCCTCCTATTTGTGGTGTGCGTCTTGATGTTGTCCCCCAAATGAAGGGACCTACAGTTTTAAGCCGACTCCGATCGGCAAATACATTCGGAGGTTTGCCATTGCCTGCTGAGGGGCGGCGACGGCAGCTAGACAAATTTTTTTTTTTTTTAATTTTGGTGTTTCACCGAGATTCGAACCTACGTTCTCTCTGTGAATTCCGAATGGTAGTCACGCACCAACCCATTCGGCTCGGCGGCCGCAGAAAGCCTATGTTGAGTATGTTTTATCAAAAGCACGGGTCTACGAGTTGTATAAGGCTTTTGCAGAGGACCGAGAAGACGTAGAAGATTTGCCCCGATCTTCAACGGATGAAAACCTCGATAAAATCAAGGAAATGGTGCTGGAAAACCATCAAACCATCATTTAAGTTTGAGTAAGGTAGCTCGTGACCTTAGCGTGTCTCACGAATCAATTCGCAACATTTTACACCATCAATTGGGCATGCGATGCGTGGCTGCTCGTTCCAAGAGATTTGAATTTCTTTCAAAAAATTCATCCAAAGAAGGTGGCTGAAGACATGCTTGAGCAAGTGAAACAACCACCTTTTTCGCCGCATTTAGCCCCCTGTGACTTTTTCCTTTTCCCAAAACTTAAATTATCACTCCGCGAACGCCGCTTTGAGTCGATAGAGGCCATTAAGGAGAATTCGCTGAAGGAGTTGAAGAAGATTTCTTCAAACGCGTTTAAAAAGTGTTTTGCTGACTGGACTAATCGTTGGCAAATGTGTATTGCTTCGAATGGAGCCTATTTTGAAGGCGACAAAATCAATTTTGATGATTAAAGAATTTGCGTTTTATTGAACAATCCCCAGTACTTTTTATACAGAATGTACTCCGAGTACTTTTGGATCAATTTCTGTATTACAAAAAAACATTATTTTTACAAATCGTTATAGCTACAGTTATGATAGGACAATTTTCGGAATAACTGATTTTAACTTTAAATCTTACTAGTAATCATATTTTTACTTCGTAAAAGGTATTCGGCCTTGTGCACAAACAAAGGTATCAACGCATACATGTATACAAATAAACATTTCCTTTGGGAAGTGTAATAATCATCAGTACATGTTTGTATCACACTTTATGATGCATATAGTTTTCCTTTAAGTAGTTTTGTATGTATGTTCTTTGCTACAATCAATGCAGGTACACGTTATTGATTTGTGTTAATCTCGGTAATTCATAATCTATGACCAACTGCTCAAATTTTACGGACACGTATTAAATTAAGTAACCCACGGTTACCAATAGACCATAACAAATGGCAACTCATCTTCCTTATCTGTTATGTGCAACGAAAGGAATATTTTAATGTTAGGCGCAACGTTGTAAAGGAAAGCAAAATCCATTCAAGAAGCATTCACAGTTAAATACGATTTATTTACAAACAAGGATAGTAAAAAGTAAATGTGTTAATATTTGCCTTCATTGTTAAGGATTAGTAAAATAAAAAATAAAACTCAAAACACACGCAATGAAGCATCAACAAGTTATTGTTGACTATTGGAATATGTTCAAAGCTTCATTCACATGTTTGCTTTTGGCCTTTTCTGGTTACATTTTAATCAAGTACGTTTATTTTTGAAAGCAATTAGAGTGTATAATACGCAATCCAAATAATTCTAGGATGGTGCAAACCATATTTTGGCTGCCAGGATATTTGCAAAAAAATCAAAAACGTTTGGAAGAATTGGCGGCGCAATACTCTTTGGAACTGGATGAAGATAAAGCTATTGCAGACGATTTGAAAGCACAGATAGAAGAAGTCGTTGAAGAACAAAAACCGACACTTCAACAACGAAACGATGAAGATATAGATACCAGCACAGGTGTTGCAACGAAAATAGAAGAACCTAAAAAGCACAAATAATTCAATTTTTTAATGTTACGATTCACTTTTTATTACAACTTCATATTATTTTATTTATATGCTATATATATGTACGTATGTATTTGGGTGAATAGAATTCAAACATTTTAAAAGTTAGCTATAAATATTTTTTTATGTCTATGCAATCTCAACCACAACTGGCATATCTTCAGGATCTTCATCTAGCAATCCGTCGAACTCCCACTTTAAAGTTTTTTGCAACTTTCTCATAAGTTTATCTGCACTCGCCTCCAAGCCACCCATATTTAAGTTTACGAGCAACGATCTGACATCTTTATAAACTGTGTTATATTCACCTGCTTCCATCAGTTCTTCTGGCAGATGCGGCAACTGTTGCATCAATGCCTCACAGTATTTCATATACAGAATTTTGAAATCGTGTATAGCCTTTTCTGAATGCGACAGCAAATTTAAAATTTTAAGCCAATGTGCCAACGATTCCACTGAGCAGCCAACTAAATAGAATACAAAGGCCAGTTGTTCCTCCTCGATCAACGCTTCCGAGCTGTGAAATTTACCAACAAGCTTCGTGATTGCATCCACACAATCCATACTATTTCGCGAAATTTCAGCTGGCGTAGCATTTTGCGGAACCCGCTCTGGCAGGTCGGTGAAACGTGGTGCAGTGCCTTCAACCGGTTTCAAATTCGGTAGCAAGTCACTCTCATTTACAATTGTTTTGCCACACTGTTGTTGCAGGCTATTGATATGTGGTGTACCGCGTGGCCTATCCTCATCTGGGCATGACTGCAGTTCCACATTTGTGCGTATCGGTCCCAATATTGGTCTGCAACGATCTACTGTGGATTCGGTGACTTTGTCGACTAGAAGTTTCCACTTATTGTAATATCTATAGTCATAGGGTGCCAGAAAACTATCAAACTCCTTTAGATTATCGCGTATTCGTTTCTTTTCCAGTTCGCGGTCATTACTCTGACTCTCTTGCATTTCTTCATCACGTTCGTTCCACTCACGAACTACAACTTCTTCGCTTTTGAAGAAATGCACAAATCCAACTCGTGGCGCCACATCGCCGTAAGGGCCACATGATGCACACCAGATATAATGTGGTCCAGGTGGTATCATTTTTACACCACGAAATTTCTCACCAATTTTGTAGTTGCACAGATCAATGCCGAATTCTGTGCCAACTGGTGCTCCTGTTATTACCAACACTGCACCGCTAACAAATAGTTGTTTCGCCAACCCAGGCTCCATTTCCAAAAGTGATTCGTCAATATTCATTATTCACAATGTTTATTAAAAAATGTGTTTAATTTGAAAATATAATAGAAATGCAAAATATAAACTTCAATAAACAAAAACAGCTGTTTAAAATGTTTTAGTACGCATTCGAGTGCTGCCGTACCGTTTAAGAAATTTATTTAAATGGCTTACAAACCGATTATTTCAAATATCCAGGTACCTCTAGAAAAAAGGGTCCGACAAAAATAGTTAACTCTTGGCAATATACAAAGCATTCGCGCAAAAGTTTTAGAGGGCTTTGCCAATAATGTTTAGAAGGAAGAAATAAATATATTCGCATGGACATATACAACAGTGAAGCATTTTGTTGGTTAATTTCGGCCTCCGCGTAATCGAGTACTTGGCGGCAGAGTTCCGTCCGCTCATTTCACACGTATTCACGCACTCGTCCAATCGGTCTAATATTGGCCACACCTCTCTGTAGTTTTTGCCTACCTATGGATGAGTACGTTGTTATAACAACCAACCAGAACTGTTGATGAAATGGGATTTAGGTTGGAGCGCTGCCCCGGGCTGTCGAAGAAAGGATGGTCCAATGGCTACGCATGGAAATGGTGGAGAGTCTGCAGGACTTTCTACGTCCTGCGAGTATTGCACTGGGGCCAAAAGGCTCTCGAAATAACACACGAAGAAATGGAGTTCCATTTGTTCTGCGCTTTCCTGAGAATTAAGAAAGAGGTCGGCCTATCACCCAAAAAGGGTGTAAGGGCCAATTATATATATACATATATAAATATCAATCGATCCATTAATATGTTTATAGTATTAGTATACTTGTGCTATGACCAAAACAATCATTTTTTTCAGAGGGTAGAAAATGCCACGCATTGGCCTAATCAGAATATAATAGTTTGAGAAAAGAAAACAAAAATTAAGCAGCTCTGGCGCAGGGCGGAATGAATGTGACATTATGCAAGAAAAGAAAACATCATTAGAAAATTACTATAGAATTCACATAAAAAAATTTAGTTTACTTTTTCGTAAAATTAGTGTGAAGTGTTCCCAGATCAATATTCTTGATTCTCCTTTTTTAATTTCTCTTCTCAAATGTCCCAAAAAGCATACAAAAAATTAAAAATAAAGAGAAATTAAATAATATCGATATATAAACATTTCGCGATTCTATGGCAATTTTCAAAGCAGTGTCAGCGCGGCTCTTGGCTGTAGAACAAATTTAGGTGGTAGCATCAGGAAAAAAGCATTAGTTTAGGCCAACGAGTGAGCCCATAGAGTGAAACTAAAAACATCTGTTAACAAAACAATTATAGTATCCTGACTCCTCACAGATTTCACTTTATATAGTTATATAGTACGAAGGTATCTACTTGCCTTGTATGCACACACTCCTTGCAAAATTCTGAACACGCCACCGTGTTTTTTTTTCTTCTTTTTTGTCTTTGGAATAAAAATAGTTTCAAACTTTGTAAAAAAAATTTTTAAAATTCATTAAAACTTTCAACCTTTTAACCACAATTTTTCGGGGTCTACAGTTTTATAGCCCATTGAATTTAATATCAAAAATCAATGAATTTTTTAGTTACTTTAAACTTGCACTTTGTGATACTAAAATTCAATGGCCATAATACTGCATATCTAGAAAAATTCGAAAAACTCCGGTATAAATGCTGAAAGCTTTAATGAAACTTTTAAAAATTTAAAATAAAAATCTTTGTACGAAGTTTGAAACTTTGCGTTATATGGTTTTTGTTGTAGGATGCGGTATATTTTTATACAAAAAATAGTGCCCTGCTTATAATTTGTGACGGTGTGTATAGGAGAAGAATGCGTAGGGGTGCGTATTAATAGTTGTTAGGGCAAGTACAGCAAGCAAGCGCCAGGAATAAGGTTTTACACACCAAGGATAACGTATTATCATATGGGGCATATATTGTTTGGAAACAGAAATCCTCTGCCGCTTTCGTCAAGCGACATATTGAAAACATAAGAATTACATTGAAAAATCTTTAGATATATGTATGTATATAGATATATATTTATGTAATGTTTTATCAAATAAAACAAATACTTGAAATAATGTTGTACATAATCAACTTACTTAAATTATATAACTCAGCTCAGCTTATCTATTTAAAATCATCAATTTGCATTATTGATATCTATAGAATATATAGTTTTCCTTTATCGACTTTCAGTATTGTTATTTGTCAGCGTAATGTCCAATTCATAATACACACTTATACACATATGTGCCTACATAATAAATAAAATTGGAACTAATTAATTTTTTGTGTGGTGAAAAAAACATTCCCCACTAACTTTTAAAGAATGTTGCTGAAGTTCACGGCCGGTTATAAATCCAGGTCGTTCCGCTAACGTAAACGAGACTGTCGTGGGGCCTGTCATAAATTTTGGCGTAGGAAGGGACTAGGAGAGCACGTTCTATATTTCAGAAGTTCTCTGCTGTATTTCTGCATAATTATTATGTCGTAAAACCTAACAGACAAGAGGTAAGCAAAATGTGTACTAGCATTTCTACTATTTACTATAAAATTTCGCAATAATTATTTTTGTTACAAATTGATTTTAAATCAATATATGCGTTACAATTTTGTATGTGTTAGTATGCATGTACATATGTATTCATAGCATCAATTTTAGGAATACTACAAAATATCATTTTTACATGCGCGGCCAATAAATTTTTACATACTGTGATGTGCTTAAATACAATATTTTTATTTTTACTTGTATTTATCCCCTTACTGGCACATCTGTATTTATAATGATGCATTTTATTTATTACAATATCATCTTTTTTTTCTAATAAATAGATAAATTCGGTTATGCTGCTATGCAGTGTTCAAAATACATACAACTCATTCATGCTACTAGCAAAAAGTAAATAAATACGACTTGTGGCAAAAATTATTTTTCATTGAATTTAAAGCACAATTCATGAGCAAATTCGCATTTCGCTCGAATACAAGAAAATTGTATATGGATATATTTGGGTGCCGACTAAGCAGATGTCTTGACATTTCATAGTCTTCATAACACTTATGTTAAGAAAATAAATAAATAAAATATGTAAGTTTTGCAATTATGCAGGAATCTCTTGTTCCTTCAACCATTTTATGGCTCTAAAATGCGCATAGGAAGACGATTGTAGGGATTTGCAAGATTGACATTAGCAGCAGACAACAATTCAGGACGTTCGGCCAAAGTGTCGGAAAGTGCGCGGAATAAAATGTCTGCAAAAAATGTAAATTAGCAAATGACTATGATACATATAGGTGATAATCGTTGTAAGCATACGTAAAACTTTTTTCTGCAAATCAATTGGTATAACACCAAGACTTCCTTCACGCTCTAAAAACTCGGTTAACTTCTGTAGCTCGTGCTGTGCTTCATCGGAGCCATGAGACAAAGATTGTGCGAACATAATCTGTTAAACGTTGACATTGGAAGATAAATGTTTGACTAATGATAAATTCAAGTAACATACCTTTGCCAATTTATACAAAATATCTTCCAAAGTGTATTCATTGTACAGAAATTGCGATATTTTAGTTCTTTCGCCGGTCTCGTCATAATCGTTTAAGTCTGTTATTGAGGAAAATAAACAATGGATTTTGCATTAAAAAACAAAGATAATGTAATTTAGAATTATATATTCCAGTTCACCTTGATTACCGTCATTGTTTAGCGCTTGCAATTTATGCCAAACTGATATATTTTCCACCGATTTCGTTGGATTCTTATTGCTAGCGTGCAAAAGACGATCCAGTCGTAAGTAAGGGAGCAAAGGCTTCTCATTTATTGGCAAGACAGTTGTTGGTGCTATCGGTTTGGTTTGCGGAAAATCGAACATTTTCTGAAATCAAATCGTTTTCAATGAGTAAAAGAAGTAAATAATTCACATTTCAACAAACTTTATCAATGTTGAAGAAATTTGGAATTAAAAAAAACGCAGTGTCGTCTGCCATAATGCAAGGTGTCCGGGGGCAGAATTAGGTTTTAAAATTTGCGTGAAATATTGAAGAAGGATCTTAGACTTCACCCCTTCTACATTCAAATCATGCAAGTGCGTAAGCCTAACGAATACAACTCGCATAAACATTTCTGCTAGCCAATGTTGAAGCGATTTCGTACGGTAAACACTACCTTTGGAGCGATGAGACCCTTTTTCATTTAAATGGAGATGTCAGTAAGCAAAATTGCTGTTATTATAGGATAAACCCCAGTTTTAAAACATCAACAGCAGCTACACATTCTCAGAATGATGGTTTAGTGTCAATTGTCAAACATGCAGAGCATCCTGAACGATTATTTTCTACCAATAATGAGAGAATATCATTCACCGAACACCCTGTACATAAGTGAGGCCTAACCGTAACCCAAAAAAATGAGTTTAGGAAGGGTTCAATCCGAGAGCAAAAAAACCAGTGAACTCTGCTTTAATTCCTATTTGAAACAATTGTTTTGATGCAATTCGGGAAGACAACTTAATAATTTTCACAAAAGTGATCTATAACTGATAGTTAACAAAGAATTATAATGATTTAGAAATTAAAACTTCTTTCAAAATGCATAAATAGATATCAATCATCTCTGGATGATTCGCATAGCATTTTTCCTTAACGGCTCCCCACAAAAAATAGTCCAACGGGCCTAAAACACAGCTCCAAATGTCGTCCATGTCATCCTCTTCAATTTTTGGAAACAACTCGTTGAGCATGTCACGGTAACGCTCGCCATTTACTGTGATCGCGGCTCCTCGCTCATTTTCGAAAAAAAATGGCCCGATGATGCCGCCAGACCAAAATCCGCACCAAACAGTGACTCGTTGTGGAAGCATTTGCTTCTCTACAGTAACATGTGGATTTTCTGAGCCCCAAATCCAACAATTTTGCTTATTGACGTAGCCACCGATGCACAGTGGTTCCGCCATAGGACATTGGATGAAAATAGTCATGTTAAAATTATGCAACAATATTTAGCTAAATGTTAGTTCATTAGTCATAGTAACTTAGAGTATAAAAGAAATTTCAACTGCACAAACACTTCACTTAAAATTGTGCCTCCAAAGTAAGAGAATTTGAAAAGTGATAGTTAGCGTGGTCTCCGCTCCGTACTTACGCAGTTCCGGGAAGTGTTATTTTTCTAAGAATTACTGTGTTTATGACCTGTTGTACAATGGAAATTCAAGTTGAAGGTATGTAAAACATGTTGAACGTTTTCTTATCTTTTTTAATTATTATTTGATGGGTTTTCAGACCGTACGAAATACGTACTTTAAAATTTCCCATTTATTTTTTTTTAAAAGAAGTTTGTAAAGTTTTAACTAAGTTCGCACGAATTCGCACAAATGAAACATACATTAAAATATTCTTACATATGTCCTCTTTAAGGAAAAATAGTTTCCAGCTGCGATGACCTGCGACTGCGCTTGATATAGGGTCTAATCTGTACCTATGTGACTCATTTACGAGTAAATGTTAGATTTGTGGTGCGACACCTAAAGAAATGAATGACGTAGAAAAGTGTAGAAACAAAGAAGTAAACTCCAGTAGATTTGAATTTGGTTTATAACCCCTGCATTCTTAGATTAGATTTTTTGAATACTTTATTCATGTTTCTTAAAGAATCGAATTTAAAAGGTGGCAAGCACGTTCATCTGAGGAAAAAGCACTTTTAGCTAAGAGAAAGGAATTCGTTCAGAGGGAGTTTAGAGAACAATTAGGCTTGATAGTTGACAAACCGCGAAGTGGAGGAAGTGGCACCTCTAATGATGGAAATACAGCACGAAAATTTTTCCTTCATTCAACCATATCATCCGAAATCACAGGAATAGACAAACACGTTATAGACAGATGTAGTTATCTCCTACAATGTCTTTCATCTGGTTTTAAAATTAATTCGAATAAATTCAAAATATACGCACTAGACACTGCTAAAATTCTAGTTAGTAAATATTCATGGTATAATTTACCTGCATCAGTTCATAAAGTGCTCATTCATGGGCCGGAGGTAATCGATCATTGTTTATTATCAATTGGAGAATTATCAGAGGAGGCAGCTGAATCATGTAATAAATTAGTGAAACAATTCAGACGTGATAATACCAGAAAGCACTCAAGAACTGTAACTTACACGGATCTTTTACACAGGCTTCTTCTTAATTTCGATCCATTTATATCTAGTCTACGAAAATTACCATGTAAAAAGAAATCTATGATGTCAAGAGAAGTGTTAGATTTACTGAGTTAAAAGTTTTGTATTTCTAAGTACATTAACTTTTTGGAAAGTGAATATTTTATTATTTTCATAAATAAGAATAAGTTAACTCATCCTTTCGGAATTTAATGTTTTTTTCTATTACTGTTTATAATTTAAGATTTATGCAAAACCTTAAACGGAACAAAAAAATGTTATGTAAAAAATGTGTGTACCTAATTTTTTTTTGACTTTTTATATTAACTAGCATTTCCCAGTGGGCTTCGCACCACCATACATAAAATGTTTTTTTTATATCGCAAGAAATTTTTCATATTAAGTTTACTTTATAGAACTCGTAAAATGTTTAAACAGTTGAATTAGTTGATTTTTTTCATTCAACATACTTTCTAAAGATGTCACAATAGCCTTTTCTGTACTTTTTTAAAATTTGATTGTGGTGGTCACCTATATACAGGTAAGGTGAAAGAGCCGATAAAAACTTGTAATTAAACTTTGATTCTTTAATTTCCATTTCAATTTTTTACGCTAAATAAATTATGCTAAAATAAATAAAGTTCAAAATGTTTTTCCAGTTCCTTGAATGCTCCAGTTTTTATTATATTTTCGCCCAAAATTAATATTAGCATAATACACTTGCAACCACAACAGTACAACAGAAACGCTCATAAGCTGCTGTGTATTTGTTATTGTTTTTCCTATACAGGCATTTCGTATGAGAGGATTACCCGGGTCCACGTTTTGGCGATATCTCGAGACCCTAGTCACGGAGCGGCATCAAAAATACTCTATACTATAGAATCATCAACAGCTTCCATTTGCTACCCATATTGTACAAACACATCCTAGGGTTACCCGGGTTCACGTTTTGGCCTATTTCTCGAGACCCTGGTATCCGATTCTTAAAATTTTAAAACACAAACCATCTACTGAATAGTCCAAACAAAGCCTAAAAATTTGGTTTGGATAGGTGAGCCCGTTCTTGAGTTATAAGATTACCAAGGAAATGTAACTTCTTTTTATATATATAGATTATATATTACTTTATTATATATTATTATTATTATATCTTATATATATTCTTATTATATATATATTACTTTTTATATGTCTTAATGTTTTTTTAACAAATAAAAACATTTATCAACTTAAAAACGTACTAAAAAGTCATTTATCACGCCAAAAGTTCCTATGACCGCTCTTCCTACGCAGCGGGACCACTGTGCGATGTGAAAATCAGAAAAGAAGAAGAAGACTCACCCTTTGGAAATAGGTTTTCAATATTTCCCAATTTTGTTCTAGCGTATAGCGTCCCATTTCATAAATGTCAAACCTTTAAGTAAATTATGAACACATTTGACATGTCATTTGTGTTACCATTCTCAAAGAAATAGGTGGTTCAGAAAGCAAACGCTATATGGCCCACCCTGTAGGAGGAAGAACTCAGATATAGAGTCAATTCTTATTATCTTAATTATTTCTTAGCGGTTTTAATACAAATTTCCAAATAAGACAAAAATAGTCGATGATCCAATGTTGGACAAGAATTCCTCAGAATTAATAAAAAACAATTTTAAACTAAAATTATGCTCAGATATGCTCATCGACCTTCTCAGTGATGTTTTCTAATATGTCTCATACATACAATAGACATTATAGCGTCACCGAATAATCAATCGATTTTCAAAGATATAAATTTTTTTTTTTTAAATATGAATAAGTGTAGAAAAAATAAAAAATATACACAAGTCCTTTTACCTTGTCTATGTTGATATTCAATCCAGCTTCGGGGAAGATACGATTTGTATAAGATTGTTGTAGGTACTCAATGCCAACACGTACCTCTCGTAGAAATGCCAACGCGTTTTCACGCGAAATCTATTGAGCAAACCAATCGGAAATATTTTAAAATATTAAATTTTCATACAAACTTACCACTCCTCGATCGATAAGCTCTTCAACGGCGCGTGCAACACCCGCCTCATCCCCAGTCCAAAACACGTACTGTGCCATGTCCAGTGGTGATATTTGTCCATTGTGACGCTTGAGAAGATCTCCGACAGTCTATTGAAAATATAATATTACAAACCATGAATATGGAATAAATCCGATCGCAGTATAAATGTTTATATGAATGGCTATAGGCATTCTAACGAAACGCTATGAGAATGAGAATGAGGCGGGTCGAAATGGAATAAAAAAGGCTGTGTGTAAAGTATTAACGTTTTTTTTTTATATAAAAGGCTCATGTAAGCCACTATGTATGCAATATGATATCGCTCAATTTACTGGTTGCGGTTTCGCACTATCGCATGGAGCCGATAGTTACAATTCTCAATGATTCTACTGCATAGATACAGCTAAATTTTATAAACGAACTGGATTATGTTGACTTTGAGCTGCGGTCAATGGCAGCTAATTGGAAGAGATATACGATTTCAGAAAGCCTCTGAAGAAAAGCTGTACCAGTTTCAAATAACACGAGCTTGGTGTCCTATTTACGTACACCTCCAGGAAATATATTCATACCCACAAATCGTTGAAACAAGGGGAGGAAATCGCCATGCAATTCCATTCCTATACTATTATATTTATATTATATGCATTTTCATCCATACTTTTTGAAACTAAGAAATTTCTTCTGATACGCACTCAGCCTATTAAAGCTTTTAAAACTTCATTAGTAATTGCTAACATAAGGTGGTAAACAGAGTCCGGCTAATGGACATACCACTACAGGTATTTTGAACAGAAAGCGGTTTGAAGAAAAAACAATTGCAACTTCCTTCTTAAATTTCATTATAAGTTACACATTCACGTTAATATCATCGCTATCCATGGCAATATTACAATCCTCACTGCTCATCGGCCAGCAATACTACTTCCATAAAAATATGGTGGTTTCAGACGAGTTATGAGCATGTTATTTCTTCCTCTTTTCCAAACGGATTTGTTGTAAAGATTCAAGTTTTGATCAAAACTGTAGCATCGATTTCGTCTAACTCGAATTCGGTGTAAGAGTCTCGAACATCCCTGCAACTACTTCAACAACTTAATACCCTTCTATAGGATAAGCCCCGAAAAAAACAAGGCTCGAAGCTTCTTACACTAATATATGCAGGAACTATGCAAATGAGTAGAAATTAGTCAGAAGGCACTTAGAAGAATGTGCTTAACCTTTCTATACGACTACTTATCCGAGGAGAGGGAAAGTTTGGGTCAAATTTCGTTAAAAATGTTGATTAGATTTATCAAGAATTCCCAATGAATTTGAGATACGAAAAGGGATACTTGTGGAAGCTTTTCTCTCTACCATAATACGCTTGCTTCGTCACCCAGTTGCCTCTGTAAAAACAATAGGTTTATTCCAATCGAATATGTATGTATAACCTGCATTCTTATATTTCCAACTTTTCAACTTGTATATATGTACAATATGTAGCTAAAATTTGAGAAAAATCCATCAATTTATGTTCACTTAAAGAAACATTTCCGCATAAAGAGCTTTTGCTTCCGCCTGTACATACACAACCCACTTGTCCATACACAAATGCATACACCCTTATAAAGCCAACAGAAGTAAAGTTATGTGGGGCTTAGCCATCTATATACGAGTAGATACATATGTAGATATTTTGCTTTTAAGTTTCATCTTTTGAAAAATTGCATTAAAACTACTTATTGGCCGGTTCTTTTGTTTCCTTCTTTTATTGAGCAGTTGCCAATTGATAACTTGTATCTACTTATGAAGCTGCCAACTATTCCAAGGATAATTTGTGTGTATGACAGTTTAAGTTTTACATATATGATGTATATGTGCATATTAATGTATTAATAAAATTTATGTGGGTTGTGACCAATCAGTTATTTGCAATGGACTTACGATATTTGCATAAAAGTGACTGAATGTACACCATCCCAGCAGTGAAACCAGTGATGTAGTGAAATGACTAGAAGCCTTGCGGCTACTGCTGAGTAGATTTCATTTTAGATTTGGTAGATTTGATTTTACTTGATAAAAATTTAAATAATAAATGTATGTTATATAATATTTATTAATTATTTAAAATTTACACTTTTAATTTATTTTATGTTTTTTTTTTTAATACATATTTATTAATTAATTCAACGTCGATTATTTTTTTAGTAAATAATTTTGTATTGATTTTTATTTTTATAAATCTATTTTTATGTCCACATACTTGTGCCTAAGGGTAATATAATTATATTCACATAACGAGTGTATGTGAATCGAGATAGATATAAACATATGTCTACCAAAATGCTTAGAATGATGAGATGAATCGATTTAGCCATGTCCTCTCTCTCTCCGCCCTTTCCTGCGCACGTTAGCTCGAGCAAAATTTAATATTTTTCAATGAAACTTGGTACACAAGGAGTTTGGTATTGGAAATGGGCGATATAGTTCAATGACCATGCCCACCTGCCATATAATGGTAATTTTCCAAAAAAACAAGTGTGATATATCTGTCATAAATAAAGCAAAATTACTCAATTACAAATAATGAATTCAATATATAAAAATCCGTGACAAGTAAAATTTTGAAAAATAGGCGGGTAGGAGCGTATACTCGATAACGACTTAATAAAACTCGCCCAAATTTGGTGCACGTATTGCTCCCCCTCTCATTTAGATCCGAAATAGTGATTATTGAGATAGGGCTAAAACTACGCCCACTTTTTATACGTTAAGACTTAATTTCTATCCGTTCATCTGATGTTATAAGCTATAACTCCCATTGACTTTCAGTCTGCTTGATTTCAAAAATTAACAGTCAGCCCAAATTACTATAGTTCTAGTAAAATGCGCGCGTGTGTATAAAGTTCGGTTCGGACTGAATTTACCATTGTTTACTTGTTTTATATACTAATTCAACCGTAAAGTCAGCGGGTTTGTCGGAAATTACTACTAAGAAATTATCAAAATTAGTTATGGTATTATATTATTATATATCAGGAAACTGGTATTAGTTCTGAACTATCGAAGATAAAGATGCAACAGGCGAGCTAGACTCCCTAGGGAATCGCCGACTAAAGTTCACCTGTTTTGTTTGTTTTTGCTTTTATGAAATGCAAATTCACTATGCAGACACCAAATTTGAACCAATGGATTTCACTGCAGGGATGTGATTGAATGCGATGTCAATGTGTGAGGCGCAAACTGTGCCACTTTTGCTTAAGACCGAACTGAACTACGTTTCATCATAAGAACCTGTTGTGGTGGCATTAAGGTCACCGAGCGACGTTGGGCTGTTGATTTGATTTGTTCAGTTAACTTAGCGGACGGATTCGTTCCCATAATTTCTTTCCCATTCAAACCGACAGTTTCGACGTCGAGCGGAAGTGTGTCTGATTCAACAGCAGTTGTACTTTTGCCATCGCTGTTGCTTTGGATGGGTGCTTCAGTGGTTGTCGTTGTTGTTGTAGTACTAGTGGAAGTAGAAGTGGCGGACGTTGTCATTTTTGTAGATGTAGTTGTGGTGGTTGGAAGCACTTCCGGATTTTGACCAAATGCCAACCGTGCGGCACCATAAAAAGGCTGTATAGTACACACACATACATAGATACAATTATGTATACATGTACACATACACAAAATGCATAGTAACATATAATATCAAGATATTTGTAGGATATTTATTTGCAGAATTTGCTTTTCTTGCTTTTGTTTGAAAATTATAATGATGACAATAATTCAATGATATAAAACTTACCTTAATGGCAGACGGTGCAGGCGGATTGCCACCAGCGGTTATAGCGGTACTTTCTGCAGTTTGCTGTTGACCTGAAGTGGAGCCGCCAGCCTCTGCTGGAGCTTTGCCGCCATTGTCATGTTGTAGGGTGGGTGGACGATGCATTCCGCTACCCTCAACCGGTGATTGCTGCTCACCTCGAGTATCGGGAACTACCGGAACTAGCGGTAGCTCCGTTGTTGTGCTTTTCTCCAATCTCGTGGTAATCGCAGGCATTTGTTCTAATTGATGCTCCAATTCTTGCGACTCACTTAGTGGTTCAGCATTAACGGTTTTATCGACGTTGTATGGCTCGAAGGTTTGATCTGGGTATGTTGGTTTTTGCTCTGTAACTTCTGCATTTTCATTGTCATAATGCCCTTTTAAATTCTCCAATTCAACAACGTCGGTGTCGGACTTAAGATATAGAGGCCAGAAAAATTTTAATAGAATTGAGATCAATTAGACTATCAAATAAGCTTTTACAGTACGTCATAATTTATTGCAACACTCGATTTAGGCACACCCTAATTAATTGCATCTGTGCAAATAACTTCATTGAAACCTTTAGTAGCGCACATCCTAAAACGATGAATCAGCTAAATAACTCCATCGTTTTTGCGTTTTAGTGGAAAATTCAACGTCAATTTTTGGTATTTTAGAACTATTATTTTATGCTACTTTCGCATGGCGGTTTTCATGAGAAGTGTTTATTAGTGAGCTAATCGTGCAAAAGCGGCCACCGTGACCGAATAGGCTGGTGCATGAGTATCATTCGGATGTGCACTGGTTCGAAACCCCTGACATGAAACACTAAATGAAACCTTTTCTATTATCGGTCGCCCTTCGGCAGGCAATGGCAAACCTCCAAGTGTATTTCTGTCATGAAAAAGTTGCTCATAAAAAAACCATCTGCCGTTCGGAGGTGGCATAAACCTCAAAACGCACGCCACAAATAGGATGGGGGCCAAACATTAACAAAGGATGAAAGCGCCAATTATATTTATATATATGTATAAGTATATATAATCGTTTAGGAGGCGTTTATGTGTCTACTGATGTGTATTATTACATCAGCTGCAGGCGTTTCGTTCGGTACTCATTATTTGCAACAGCCCTGGTTTTCATTATGTTGCAATAACCGAGAACGTACTGTATGTGCATATACATGAATAGGTCAGTAGGGGTATAATGGATATGTTATAGAGAAATATAATATATAGTAAATGTGCATGCACATAAGACTTAAATATTTGAAGGTGTGCATACATATCGAATATATAACCTTAATACAAAAGGTCCTAACCCATATTTTTACCAAATCGAGTTTTCAACAGATTTTGCTGTAATAACCTCTAAATAAAATTTTACAAAAAAATTATTGCATTGCTATGTAAAGGTAATTTTTGCAAATGGCATCTTACGCCAATCATATTTGAAGCTTGTGAACAAGACAACGTATACAAACAGAGAATCAATGGTCAAAATAAAAATTTCCATCACTCATAATCATGTATTTCTTATTTAGTAAAAAAGTTATTCAAAAACAAAATTTAAAAAACGTATCATCGATTTGCTTATACACATATGCATTTTTTTTTTTTTTTTTTGTTTTTGTTAGATTTTTAAGTCACTTATTTTCTTCCCCTGTTAAGTAATGCTATACTTCTACATTTAATGCTAAATTAATTCAAGAACTCACATGAATCTCTAAGCCACTCTTTTTGAATCTGTATGTATTCTCACCATGTACAGAAGGGCCTGTGGGAGAAAAAAGTTATATCAATTCACCTGTATGTACATGTGTATATATGTATACAAGTTCACCGCTGATTTGTGGTCACAAGCAGTAACCGCCTAAGTCGACTTAAGAAATAATTGAGTTACTTGCTAACGTATTCTACTAACAAAACTATATACATAGATACATACATACATACATATGTAACTATTAGACGAAGCTTATAAGCAGGTATTACTAAAGCTGGCCACAAACAGGTTACAATTCCCAGCGATTTGTTGCACTTAGAAGAAAATCCATCGTGTATGGCGAAGTGCGGGCACAAATCCCAAGTTATTTGAAATTTTCATTTACCTGGGATTTGTTGCTAGTTTGTGGCGCAGTTTGTGAACTTTCTTATTTTTTTACTGACCGTTGTCGAATTAAGAGTAAGCGGAAAAATGACAAGTGTTAATAAAAAAAATGGTATACTCCTCTAGAACACTCATTTCCATATTTCCTAATAACTTAATATGAGAACGATTGCTCTTATTTTGCAACCATTCTTTCATCTAAACCTGTTTTTTTTCGTTTTTTTTTTTTCTTAATGTGCATCTAAATAACTGCAACAGCAATCGCTTCATCCGCTTTTTGTTTCGCAAGTTAACAGTCGGATCTAAATGAGGTGGGCAGCAATACCAAATTTTGGCGAGTTTTATTAACTCATTCTCCAACACACTTACCCAAAAGTTGGTATGGCACCGTCCATTTTACAAAATGTTACTTGTGTCGTACATATTTCTTGTTTGGGATCATCACTTTTACGAATTTGAGTAATTTTGTTATCAGTTTTTTTCCTTTTTGGAAAATTACCGTCATATTGGTGGTTCGCGATTTCGCCCGACATTTTCAATATCATTTTGTCTCGGACAAAGAATAATATGTGCACCAGGTGGTTTGGTTGAAATATATTCATTTTTGCTCGAGTTATCGTGCGTTCGAACGTGCGGGCTGCAAAATCGACTCCACTCATCATTCTAAGCATTTGGGTATGCATATCGCCCATTTACTTCAATAGTATCAAAATTCAAATGTTGAGAAAAACGTTTTCATAGTTTTTAATTTACGATGCCTCTCTAAGTAAAAGTTAAATATGTTTTCATCCGAATGTATGGATAGATATCGCCGTAAATTTTTTACATAGCACAGAAGAAGATATTGTGTCATTGCTGCATACTTATCTTTTTTTTATTTTTATTTTTGATAAGACACTATTGAAGTAAATGTGCGATATGTCTACATGTATCTCTATTCCTTTACAACCAACTGTTACATATGTGAACATGCATGCAAGTGTTTTCTCACGAAATCATGATTTTTGACTTAGGCGATTATTGCTGTGACTACAAATGTATAAAAAGTTCTATACAAATTTAAGGCAATGCATTCCTTGCAATATGTTTGTATATACATATAATACTAAAGTCATAAATCAAAAAAAATCAATATTAGCATGTCAGCCGGATTTGAGTACCGGGATCGCCTGCATTGTATTTGCCGAATTTTACGACACAAATTTAGTTGACATTGGAATATTTTCCGTTAGAAAAAAAATAAAAATGAGTTTTTATTGGAAAAAATTAAAATTTAATAACATCAATTTTTATACAAAACCCCACATATATAAATATGTACATATATACGCTTGATTTATATGCCATATTTAATGTTTACATACGACTTACCGAATAAAAGTGGTAAATTTATGGTTGGATATGCATAAAGTCCAATGACTCCGCTAAGTAACCAAATCACTGCGTGCAGTCGATGCAAAAGCAGTTTAGTCTTTTTTGTGGCGTTTGACCTAGAATAAATCAAAGCCCGAAGGTACAATTATTTGGTTTTTTAGTTATTAAGTTCGATTAACTAAATGAGCCCATAACAAGCCAAATATTTTATAAAACCTACGTATCAAACTAGCAAATGCTATGTTAATGGAATATCGATTCCCTTAAATCACGCTTCCTTGCAAACAATTTGTACTTATAAATACTTATTGCGGCAATCAATTCAGCTTTATTTCACTTCATTTAAAAACTTGTATTAGTTAAAGCTTTAGCGGTGACTTGTAGTGGCTTTATAATAAAATCATATTTAATCGTTGTAATAAACAACATTTAAAGGATACAATGACCGTCATCGACTGATAAAGCGCAGTAGTTATTCACAACTTAATCCATTCACACTTACACATCTACACACATACATACCTACATCGCTCGGTACACGAGCACCCATTCTTACAACATATTATGCGCTCGCGTTTCTAAAAATAGCATGAAAACACCAACAAATCGATATTCCACAACAAAAACAAAAATATATCTACAAAAATGTAAAGCTAAGGAAGAACAGTGCCAACAACGTGACACGGACGGGGAATGCAATAATGTATTATAGGCAGCCAAAGACCAATAATGCGGCTCATTTCGCAATTGAAAACATGGGAGGCATAGATTATGATTGGAGGAAGGTGGTTTAATCTACCACTAAAATAATTTCCATAAGCTAGCCATTACAGTACATAATTGTTTTTATTATACACTTTATAAATATCATAGTTCTGGTTAAATAAGTATATGGGTGTCACAGCGCCCTTGAAAGAAATACTCTTAAAAATAACAGTGTATAACGTAAGCCATAAATTGTATAGGCAGAATATCACTTCCGCTTTAAATTTCTCGGAATGTACGTATTCAACAACATTCTTGCTTTCCAGGTCACCTGTAAAAGTTCAAGGCGACTTTGTCATTGATCCCTTATAACAAACAAGTCATAAAGATTATTTCAAAATGTGTAGAAATAAATTAAGGTAAATATCTTCTTAAACGGTAGTTTCAAATTGCACATTCACTATTCCTAGACATATCATAGCTTCCCACACACTTGTATTTACTCGTGCACCCAGAATTTAAATAATTTATTACAATGATTTATATTTCTTTTGGATTTTTCAACCACTATACGGAATTCGTTTTACCATTTTTTGGTTATTTGCTTCATTTCGCCAATCAATTACATACCACTTAAACTTATGTCAACACGTCCGCTCTGCTTGAAAGTAAAAAACACTTTGGTTGCCATCATCCTTACCCTAAATAGGTTTCCCTGTTAACCGCTTTCCATTGAGCTTTCAAACCACTACAGAAAGCTTTGAAGCTTCAATTGTACATTTGCCAAATATCCAAGGCGAATCTTACAAAAACAAAACTCATGCATTATCTCTATTGAATATAGTTTCTTTGTTTTGACAGTACATTTGTTTTATTAATATTATTATTTGACCATATGGTAGTTTACTATTAATAATCGTAAATTAACTACATCCTGGGAATGGCTCTGTGCGATTCTTACGGAGCACAAACTGTATTTTGCGATTCATATCTTCGTTGTAGATTGCTTTGCATTTCTCAAAGTTTACACGTCGTCGTACCTATAAGAGAAAGTCAATGTTTTATTTACAAATATCCCTTTTGTTTTAGTGCGATTTGAATGATATTAACCTGAAATGGTTTCTCATAGAAGCGTGTTCTTCGGAACTGATCGAATATTTCCTCTTTACCCAAAATGCGATTTAGTAGGCGGCATGCTTCCTCCACATTATTTTTTTGCACCATCACGGTGCGCGCCATGAATTGTACATGCCTCATCCCACTATTTTTATTTCCTAATGGTCAAATTAATCTGTTTTATAACAAATTCTGTAACTTTAATCACTTCGTTTACATCACATTCACAAACTTATTTGCGGCAATTGCGATACAAACAGCTGATTTATTTTCATCCCCTGTCGTGAACAAAACTTGACGACCAGGTGTCGCTAAGTTTAAACCAAATGTTTAGAGAACGAGCGAACATTAATTTTTTATGGCGAAATTCGGTTCAATTTCGACAAATTTTATATATGTATGCTGGTAGGAAAACGAACCGATAATTTTCAAGGTTTTTAAATAATAGACCAGGGCTTTAAAAAAAAAAAACTAGGGTCTGTCAGACTCACGCACGGTAGAAGTGAAACTTCTAAGTTGGTTGTTCCATGCATGGGAGCCCCGGTTTAGATCTCTCCCCCTCTCTCGTGTTAAATTCAGGTTTTCATATTTTTTTTCTATATCACTCCACATAAATTTGTAATATTTATTTTTGTCCTTATTAGCTTCAAATTTGACACTTGGGTGCAGTGTTGCACTTGACGCTGACATTTCTTTGCACTTCCAATGGTATTTTTTGCCTACTTTTGGCGCGTTAATCAATTTGCTTTGATCACCGAAACGGTTGAAATGTCATTTTACAACCTTCTACTTCAACTATCGTCACTCGTTTGGCAAACGCACTCATTGTATCGCTTCGTCTCCTCCATACCTACCATCTATTTACTTCACAGCAGTTTCTTATTGCTTCCCCACTTACACACATTCAATCGGCGCTTTATCTGATACTCACACACAGCACTCATTTGCACGGGCTATGGCTATCTATAATACCCGCTGTCGGTTGTCGATTGTCGGTTGCCTGAATGTCGCCAGTCTACTTCAATGCTTGCGGTGCGAGAGAGCGACAGAGAGAGCGAATAGGCGAGAGTGGGAAGGAGCAGCTGCTCCTTGGCCCCGCCCATTTGACGGATTTCGGTAACGCTCCGAACTTACCGTTTCACTCGCCTATTTTCAATCTGCCTTGGGGCCCCCGACGCGCCTAAATAAGTTCCACTTCAATAAATAAAAACTTTTAAAAATAAGGTATAAACTTTCCTTTACTATGTATGGATGGTGAGTAAAAGGGGAGGGAGCGTGTCACCACCCACTATCCTCATCGGAAAATGAAAGGACGGACTATTCTAACAATGAAAGTCAAAACATCCTAGGGTTCCTATATATACCGTAAAAATTCCGTTTTTTAGTGAACATATTTGCTTTTTGTAGAAGAAAATTTAATAAATCAATTGTTAACCCAGCAGGCAAACCCCAAGGTTTTATAATTAATAATGTATGCGAAATGTTGGTTCACCGTAACATTTATAATTTGTCGCTACAATTAAACTGGGAAATATTCGTAGTGGAAAAATTACAAAATAAAAATAGGAATTCAAAAGCGATGTGTTTCTTCTAATTTCATTAGCATATGTATTCAACATTTTTAGCGCATAAAGGCAGAAATAAACAATTTTCTTTTGCTCGAAAAGGAAAGAAGTGCATTGTACAGTTTTTTTCGAATGAAAAGTTATGCGACGAAATATTCGTAGTGGAAAAATTACAAAATAAAAATAGGAATTCAAAAACGATGTGTTTCTTCTAATTTCATTAGCATATGTATTCAACATTTTTAGCGCATAAAGGCAGAAATAAATATTTTTCTTTTGCTCGAAAAGGAAAGAAGTGCATTGTAAAGTTTTTTTTTTCGAATGAAAAGTTATGCGATGAAATGCTCACGTTAAAATACATCTCGATAATTTTTCCGCACGATATAAAATTAACAGTTCGCATGCGATAGCTTATTGCAAATTGAGATGTGGAGTTATCTCAGCTACAACAACAATTTCATATAAATTATGAAAACCGATACATTTGCACTGCCTTACCGACAAGAAACGAAATCGGAATACTATACTTAGTGATGTTTAGTTATAAATTAACTATTATACAGCCACAATGTGCCGATAGGAACAATAAATTAAATTAAATAATTGTATAAGTATGGTTCCGATCTGTGGGTGCCAGACAAACCAACAGCAAAAATTTAAGAAACCGAATTTCTATATGTGAAAAGATGTCGAGATTGAACAAATCATTAAAGTGAATTAAAAATTTATTTATAACAATAATATAGCTCCTGGTAACGCTCAAGCATGCATGACACACGAACTTGCTTCGTGTCACACATACTTGTCGGCTTTTGAATGATGAAAATCAAAAATTTTAGATATTAGCGTCAAGCACCCGACACGTACACATATAAACTGCAGGACATGCATACTTGAGCGTCACCAGGAGCTAATACACGGAAACTATGGGAATAAAACCAGTTCGAGTTCAATTGATTTGAGTTTGATGAGTGTTTGGTGTAATTCCATACTTATCTCAGCTTGGCATCTCACTCCCCATTTTCTATTACGCACTATTTTCAGATGGCATTTGCTTGCTGTCGGTTACATCATTTTCCCTTTTTTAGAGGGTTCGTATTGAAAATTTACACTTTCATCATCAGTTTCATTAAACAAATACATAATTATTTTAAATGTATTTGTAATATATTTTTTCAACTATTAATTTCTTCGGAAGAGATAAGAAAACTTTTTAAGCCCAACAAAACATAGCGGTAGCTAAACTTAAAATATATTCTAATTCTAATTAAATATAAATTTAGGGTGAATTCATAAATTATTAGCACGGCGATTGTTTTTCTCGTTGTGGGGGTTTGTATGATAAAGTGTTTATGTTTTGTTAACAATCTGATTTAAATGCATGTAAATCGTGAAATCTCTGGAAGGTAATCAGCTGACTTTGACATTGTCAAAAAATTTACCGAAACAAATTCTTATAAGTTGAATTACCGGCATAACCAGGAACAGATAATAGTGAGTAGTTTTGAGAGGGCATGCGAATTGTTGTGTCGTAGTATCGGTGTACTTTCACATGCCGGACATATATTGAATATGTTGGGGTCGATTCTACAATATCCAGATCGTGCCAGCCGACCAGACGGGCACAGCATAATTCAGTACCGGCCGAGCAATTGCTTTAAATGCTGCCAGTAACATATCTTTGTATTTCCTACAAGGGCTACCCGCTAGCGGTTTGAAGATCTTGTTGAAGTTTTGGACTTTAGTGGCAATTTTGGTTGCATGCACCGAAAAGGAGAGCAAACTGTCAAAGGTGACACGCAAAATCTTGGGGTTATTGGTGTATCGACTTTCACCTTTAGCTGTAGTTTGACCTCCTTCGTTCTAGTGGTAAAGAGGGTCAAGTAAATTTTGTGGGGGAAAGCTTCAGATTTCTCGCCGATGTCATTTCCGGACGCTATTATCGAACAATCGTCAGCATAGGAGACCAGTGAAACTTCTTCTGGTGGTTGGGAGACCTTCGAGATGTAGAAGTTCAAAAGTAAGGGTGAAAGGACACCACCCTGCTGCACACCTTGCTTTATCCTCTTTTGACTAACGAATGCCGACCATTCAGATAGTTCGCGAACCACCACTTCAGTCCTGACACACAGTTGTTTTGCAGTTTGTGCAACCATCAGTGATGTTCATTAGCTCCAGTAGTCATAACATAAGATCCCTAATTGAACCAAGTAAGTTCTAAAATTACTAGCATAAGTAAAATACCTTAATGAAATAAATTAAAAATTTAACCAATTCATTCTTTACACACAGATGTTTATGTATATGAATACATATTTCTTTCGAAAACAATGGATATTTCAAAATTAAAAATGTGTGCTATCCGACAAGAATAAATTTGATTTTTATGCGTCATATATTATATTTGCATAGAAATAAATGGTCAAAACTAGGTGTCAACCGCAAAATACCGAAAGAAGTGCCGGTACGAAAGTTAAGTTCATGAAACACGGTAAATAGTAATCGAAAGATCACTGCATTATCGTCACACACGTTTCTATTCTAGAAGATTCATGCGTCAGTCATTGTTGGTTGTGTGCATAATTTGTTCATTCTGTTCGGGAATTGGTGGGTTCGGTCTTCCACATTTTCTCAGTTGAAAATCCAAATCGCATTCGAGCATTCGAGTGAAGTTTCTTCTCGTCGTTGGTTTATCTTGATCGCAGTGTAACCACGTTTCTATTGTGAGTTTTAATAAAAATATTGTGTAAATTATTCTGGAGTTGCTGGTATATTATTTATTAGAAGAACAGCTGCGAAACAAGAGATAAAAGCATTATATTTACAATTTGTGAAGGCAATTTGTTCTTAAGCTCACTACTCTAGTAGGAAAGGTAATTAAGAATAGAAAATGTCTACTGCTACTGCGTACTTAAGATATGAAGAAAATAGACAAACGCGTGGTATTGAAAGTAATTCAAGGGCCATTTTAACATGGAAAATGTAGAATGTAATTTTCACTGTATACGTACGACTAGTGTAAAAGAAAAGGGATGGAGTGACATTTACTTGGTATAATAAAATCATCTACATACATACAGGGCCAACATGGCGTCAGGTCAATAGTTCGAAAGTTAAACGTGTTGAACTTTGTATTATGAAATTATTTTAATAGCTTAAAAGATTTGCAAATAGTAACGGGTAAGCGAAAGAAATTTGGCAAAGAAAAGCTAATGGTAGATGGAGGCGGTGTCGAAGAAAAATCGATATTACTGCAACAGACTGCAACAATCGGAAGTATGATCGTAATCCGTCGTTTGGCTTTGTTCGTGTAGTTTTGCTGAATGTGGTTGTTCCTTTCTACTCGTTACTTTGAGGTGCATTTTTCTTTTTAACATAAAAAGCAGTTCGTAGTTAGGCACATACTTTCTCGATATTTCGTAACAGCAAATATTTGCAAAGTTCGTCTATTATTTGGAAAATATCTTGGCGTAGGTGTGTAGGAATACATTTTTGTCTACCTGGTAAAAACAAAAAAACAAAATGGAGTGATGATGTCTACCCGCAAGGTATTGTCACGCAGAAATTAAAAGATATTTCTATTGAAAAAAAGCAGGCGTTAACCCATGAATAAGTAGTAAATATGAAGTATTCGGTCTTAGTATTTATTTGGAATAGCTATGATACAAATGTGAGGGGTTTTAGTGCAATCTACAATTTCAAGAGGGCTAAAAAGGTTTTATTGTTGCAACGGTGTAGGGAGAAATGCACTTTTCACAATATCTAGATTTTAGTGGCTTGTATATGTACTATATAATTTACAAGAACTGCAACATTGGATTTTTATGTCAATATCTATTCATAAATAGAAATATTGAAGTACACATTTTTTTAATACTAATATAAATCAGAGGAATTTCCAGAAAAACTTGATTTTTCGTTCTTTTTCTTTTTTTCTATATATAATATATATTGCTCACTTCGTGTATTTCTCTACACTTTTCAGGTCGTACATTTTCGTTTGTTTTCCTTTGGAGCAGCTGTGAATCTACTGTTAATTCGATCATAGGCAATAAAGAATCACGAGAATAATGGTTAAAGAAACTGGTTATTATGACCTGTTGGGTGTGAAGCCCGACGCAACTGGTGATGAGCTAAAGAAGGCATACAGAAAGTTAGCGTTAAAATATCATCCTGACAAGAACCCAAATGAGGGTGAGCGTTTCAAAGCAATTTCACAGGCTTATGAAGTGCTATCAGATCGCGATAAACGACAGATCTACGATGAGGGAGGCGAAGCGGCGATCAAAAAGGGCGGTGCTGACTCATGTGACTTCCGCAGTCCTATGGACTTCTTTGAGAAGTTCTTTGGGCCTGGTTTTGGCGGTGGTGGCCGACGACGTGAACGCCGCGGTAAGGATGTTGTCCATCAGATGTCAGTTCAGCTAGAAGTATTGTACAATGGTGCCACACGAAAATTGGCTCTTCAGAAGAATGTGATTTGCGATAAATGTGAGGGTCGAGGTGGCAAAAAGGGTGCGATTGAGAAATGTATGCAATGCCGTGGTAGTGGTGTAGAAACTCGTGTACAACAGATTGGCCCTGGTCTGGTGCAGCATACCGAGCAAGTGTGCCGTAAATGTATGGGTACTGGAGAGATGATATCTGAGAAAGATCGTTGTAAGCAGTGCAATGGTCGAAAAACTGTGAGGGAACGTAAAGTATTGGAAGTACATATAGAGAAAGGAATGCGTGATGGTCAGAAAATTGTATTCAATGGAGAAGGTGATCATGAGCCTGATTCCCAACCTGGCGACATTATCATCTTATTGGATGAGAAAGAACACTCGACATTTGTTCATGCTGGTACTGATCTAATGATGAAAATGCCAATTCAGTTGGTAGAAGCACTTTGCGGTTTTGAACGCGTGATTAAGACTCTAGATGATCGTGATCTTGTAATACGGTCAAAACCCGGTGAGGTAGTCAAACAGGAAATGACAAAGTGTGTAATGGAGGAAGGTATGCCGCTGTATAAGAATCCACTGGAGAAAGGTCGCTTGATCATTCAGTTCGAAGTTGTTTTCCCCTCCACTATTCCGTTGACAGTTATCCCCACTCTTGAACAATGTTTGCCCCCAAGACCCGAAGTAACTATACCACTTGATGCAGAGACAGTCGAATTGGTAAGCGCCTACAATGCTGTTATTTTAAAATCGTATTTATTCTGATTATGGTTTTATTAATTTTTCAGGAGGAATTCGATCCTAAGCAGCGCCGTCAACAACAACACCAGCGCATGGCATATGAGGAAGATGATCGTGGCTACGAGCAAGGACCCAGAATAGAACAATGTTCTTCAAGTTAAGCGCATACAACAAACATCTCCATCAAACAAATTATGTTTAATCGTTTAACTAACCCTACAAGCCGTGAACATGCAAAAGCACTACAAAACTAGATAAATTTTAATGAGCAAATCAACCAGCCAATTCGCCTGCAACAACAATAACGTCGAAATAACAAAAAGGATGTACTTATACTTACTGGAGCAATCACTGTATCGTATACGTGTTGGTTCGATAATATGTATAACTATATGTACACCTTCGCCAGTGTCGCATAAACTTTTGTGAGAACAACTCGCAATATAATTGTTCGGAATGCCCTTTTTTGCGAAAGTATCGACGGAATGTACTAAATAAATCGCATTCTTCAAGGCTATTCTATTTAACTATAGACTACAAATTAGAAATTCAAAAGAAATTAATTATTTAAATGGTTACTTTAACGGCAAATATACTATAATACTTCAAGATTAGTTTTCTTTTTATTGATAATTAATAATTGGCGAGTATATCGTTTGTTAGGTGTTTGGATGGCGAGCTTCTCTAATTTGTGTTGTATGTCTTGATATTGTTCCAAAAATGGGACAAAGGGACGCCCAGTTTTATGCAGCCTTCACGACAGATAGTTTTTTGATACTGCTACAACAACAACAACAACAACATATAGTTTTTTATGAGAAACTTTTTGTGACAGAAATATACTCGGAGCTTTGTCATTGTCTTCAGAAAAGCGATCACTCTTGGAATACGTTTTGGATATTGGAGCAGTTTAATTTCGCTCCTACTTAATGAAAATTGTCCTACCCTTAATCAGCAAATTTTCGGTGTGTGAAGGTACCAACGGCCTCTTCACATATCCACTCATGTAACACTCTCCCCTCTGGTATATGATGATCCCGTCATACAAATTCCCGAAAGGCGAAATCGAGTCATTTATTTTTATATTTTGCCTGGATACCTTCTGTTTCTACTCAAAATAGCGCATAAAAGATACCTAATAAAATAATGCCAATGCCAATGGAAATGGTGCCTAATACTAGAAGTGTCCAAGGGCAGAAAAACTATTTCGTAGTACGAAAACAAGTATTGCAAAATACTTAGAAATAGCCATTCCTATGGCTACGTTAACGCCCTAGTAAACTATCTCTGACCAGCTGTCATTGAACCCAACCCTGGACCCAAAGTATATTTCTGATGCAAGCAGCGCGACGGGTGGTACCATCTTAAGACCTGCTCAGGCCTTAAGGGGGGAGCCTGGTTTATAAGGTCAAATAAATCAATTTTTTTTTTCGTTTTAAGCGATTCCTAATATATTTCAGAATATTCACACAAAGTTACAGAGCCTAATTTTCAATATTTCCGTAGATATAAAGCCAAAGGTAGGCGAGCGTTAGGTAGTTACGCTGTGATCGGACAGCTATAGTACAAACTTTATCTTCTTTTCTCGACTTTTCATTTTTATGATTTCTTTGAATTGGCGTACATGAATGAAAAAAAACGAATGAACCTTTTGAAATGAATCATAGCTTGCTCCCTTCAGTATTAAATTCTCTTCTATTTGAACTAACAAAATAGATAAACAAAACTTTTTCAAGATTTTTATACCAAGTTGAACTGAATTTTTTTTTTATAGAAAGGCATTTTTTTCTTTAAAACCTCCAAAAAGTTGAAATTTTGGAATTTCTCTCAGTTTTCTTAGTTCATCTAGAATAAAAAATCATGATAATTAGAAATCCATTTGAATTTTTTGCTTTAGATAATAATTACGAGTTGTATCTTGTACGCCAGTTGGAAACTCCAGCGTTGCAGCGCTCTACTAATTTCTATGTTAAACATTTTTTTCAACTTATTTTAACCAGTACAAAAATTTTTTATACTTTTTAAATGTTCATTAAAAGATAGAAAAAACTTTGCAGTGCTAAATTAATTTTATCCTTAAAAAAAAATCGCAAAGAGATGCAATTTTTAGACCTCATAAACCAGGCTCCCCCCTTAAGAGGCATAGCGAATGGTCCACCAGCAGCTCTTGGTCCCCCGCGCAGTCTGTTCCGTATGTCAGGCCAGAGTACCTCGGAATCTGATATCAGTTAAATGCAATACCTACAATGGCTAGTGTCTTTTTCGGACTGGACACGTGACTACGTTGCCCCTTGCTGTAGAGCTCTGCACCCGCGGCCGCCCAGCCCCATTAGACCGCAAAAACAAGAGGAGAATGCATAGCAGCGCTAACGCAGATAACCTCATGCGTCCCTCACACCCCGAATAGCGGCCGCCATTCCAAGGAGCCGACATGGAATCCCAATAGTTGCGGTTCAGGAAACAAAACTGCACGCTAGCTCCTCCCTGATAACCAGAGAGGGCTGTAACGTGCACAGACAAGATCGTGAGCGAGACAGTAGTGATGGCCTAGCGTTTATAGTTCACCACACAGTGCAGTATCGTCTTATGAATGAAGGCATCGACTCCAGAGACAGCACCTTAGAATGTCAATGAATAGCTGTCCGGTCAGGCAATGCCGAGCTTGAAATATTCAACATATACATAAATATCTTCTGTCACGTGTTACCTAGCAGGATATCACCATTAAATTTTTGCACTAATCAGATGTGAAACCCGAGAACCAGGTCGATCTCGAGGATCCCAAAATAAGTGATCTTCATTTAGAGATTCGGAAACTGGCAACTGGTAAGCGGACCAAAGATCATTTGAAAACCTCCAACGTCACCACTGGTGTGAGGAAGCCCTGGTCCACTATAAGTTCCCTGTCGAACCCGCGAAGCAAATTACAGTGGTTGCACATCGTCGGACCCGGAGATGCGAGCTATTTGCCGGCAATGTATTGCATCCTCCGGCCGACAGACCCAAATGCTGTGCCACCAGACGGCTATTAAAACTACCGAACAATGCGCCACTGGTATATACCTATGAACTGAGACTTTTTTGCATTTCAAACGTTTATTAACAAAAAATGGTTACAAATTTAATCTTCAAAATAATAGCCATCGCTAGCGACACATTTTCCCATCTCTCAGGCAATTTGTGGATGCCGCGCCAAAAAAATTGGCCGTCTTTGGCCGCAACCCAATCATCGAGCCATTTTTTGGCTTCTTCGTGAGAGTTGAAGCTCTGCTCGGAAAGTGCGTGGCTCATCGATGCAAACAAGTGATAATCGGCAGGCGCCATGTCTGGTGAATAAGCCGCATGCACCAGCGGTTCCCAATCGTACGTCCACCAATTCCCGGGTCGCTCTTTTTCGATGTGGCGGTGCATTGTCATCAAGAAAAATTACTTTGTGACGCGATCGGCATATTCTGGGCGTTTTCGGTGTATAGCACTGATCAAATCGGCCAATTGTCGTTGGTAGCGTGCACCGTCAACTGTTTCCCCTGGTTTTAATAGCTCGTACCAAATCATACCACGCTGATAACAGAAAGGAGGAGGCCAAGGTGACCATCAATAAAGCAAAAGCTTCTAAAGCCATTGGCCCTGGCGGACTTAACATGCTGATGCTGAAAAACCTGAGTCCATTGTGAGTAGGATTTCTCAAAAAGTTATTCAGCTTGTCTTTGGCTACTCAAATAACTCTTGACAAGTGAAAAGCAGGGAGAGTGGTACCATACTGAAACCTGGAAAATCCGCCAAACAAGGGGAGTCTTACCGTCCGATAACTCTCCTTTCCCCAGTAGTGAAGACTCTTAAAGCCCTCCTACTGCCACTCTACACGAAACACTTGACCCCATCCACATACCAGCATGGATTTCAAAGAGTGTACGGCACCACCACGGCACTTACCGCCATAAACACCCAAATTAACCGCGGGCTTAACCAAAACCGCCTCTACGAGAGATCTGTCCTGGTAGTGTTGGACCTGAAGAAGATTTTCGATACAGTCAACCACTCCACGCTGCAAGATGACGTTATACATTTGTTGTTGTTGTTGTATCAGCATAAACATTCCCCATTCTTACATACGGGGAATGCTGCTGGAGTGGCAATCCTTGGCCGGATATAAATCCGGGTCGTTTCGGTAACGTAGAACCGACTGCCGTGGAAACGGACGTTATACAGTTGACCCTCCCGCTTGGGCTGAAGAGGTGGCCCGCGAACTATTTGAGTGGTCGACACTCATTAGTCATCTTTCAAAATCAAAACTCAAAAGATATGAGTATAAAGCAAGGTGGTGTTCTTCAACGTGTACATATCGAAGCTCCCCCAGCCACCAGAGGGAGTCTCCCTGGTCGCCTATGCTGACGATTGTTCGATAATGGTGTTGTGCTGTGACATCGTTGGCTTGTGTTCTAAAGTGAACGATTACCTCACCAGCCGTTCTCGCTTTTTCAATGCGAAGAATTCCCAACCTTTCCCACTAAATCTACAGCGATCCTCTTTACCGCCCGGTCGAAGGAGGTCAAACTACAGCAAAAGTCCAAAGCCGATGACACACCAATACCGACAGTAAACAACCCCAAAATTTTGGGCGTCACCTTCGATAGTTTGCTCTAGCAGTTAATTAGGTAACTTAGCAAAATTGGATTTAAAGGTATTGAAATCAAACCGTAAAGCCAAATTTATTATTATTATAATTTACGCGATTTGCAGAAATATTTTCCCTTTCCAACTCACTTATTTGGCCAGTTATAACACCCATTGTTTTTTAAGGCCAAAAGCATATTAAATTACTTAGTTATTTTTTCCGGCGGACAGACACACTTCGGGCATAAATTGCAAATATGTCTATTTAACTTAAAAAGTTTAAAGTCGCATTCAATTATAGGGCCCACCCAGCAAGCCCGGTGAAATAATTTTTTAATTTTTTGCAAAATCGACTGATTTATTACATTTTAAACAATGAAAAAGAAAAACAACCGAATCTACAAGAGCCATATAAAACACGTCCGTACTTTAGCACAATATTTGAAATATCGCAGTTTCCAAATTTATTTTCGCACCTTCTATGACCCATTGAGAATTTCACAGCCTTTTAAGTTTTAAATTAATTGTTAAAAGCGGTCATAAGGCTTTTTATTCAGTTCCAAAATTAATTTTTGCATAACCTTAGTTACGTATGTATGTATGTACGTAACATCATCCAAATTGTATAAAAAAATGTTCGTCACAAATCGCTGCTTCCTGGGAAAATTCAGCTTTCACTCTTGCACCTTGCATGAGTTTAATGCCCGCTTTCATCAATTAATTTAAAATATCGGCTTAAGATTCTTCCTAAAAATGTTTTCATTTGATGTTAATTGCATTTATGTAGGTTTTTAATTGCTTTTAGAAATCTAACATAATAAGTAATCTGATATTAAATATTTAAATTTAGTCGGACTCATTGAATTGAATAATGCATAAGTAATAAAAGCTACAATAATAACAATAAAAAACATAGACCGATCGAATTAAACAAAAAAAGAGGTTGTCTGTAAAGTCGGTTTACTGACGATAGCTTAACGTGATAACGTCATAAGAAAATACTGATTGAATGGTTGCATTTTCAAAAGAAAATTTTAATTTTATTTGTTTGATAGATATTTTGTATGGATATAGAGAATGAGTTAACATTAACATAACATAATATACTTTAACATAACATAACATAACATAACATAACATAACATAACATAACACAACACAACATAACATAACATAACATAACATAACATAACATAACATAACATAACATAACATAACATAACATAACATAACATAACATAACATAACATAACATAACATAACATAACATAACATAACATAACATAACATAACATAACATAACATAACATAACATAACATAACATAACATAACATAACATAACATAACATAACATAACATAACATAACATAACATAACATAACATAACATAACATAACATAACATAACATAACATAACATAACATAACATAACATAACATAACATAACATAACATAACATAACATAACATAACATAACATAACATAACATAACATAACATAACATAACATAACATAACATAACATAACATAACATAACATAACATAACATAACATAACATAACATAACATAACATAACATAACATAACATAACATAACATAACATAACATAACATAACATAACATAACATAACATAACATAACATAACATAACATAACATAACATAACATAACATAACATACCATAACATAACATTACATTACATTACATTACATTACATAACATAACATAACATAACAAATTACCCCGTATTAAAGCACTTATCAACAGCTTTCATTTGATACCCATATTGTACATACACAACCAAAGGTTACCCGGGTCCACGTTTTGACCTATATCTCGAGACCCCAGTCACGGAGCGGCATGAAAAATACTCTGTACTAAAGCATTCACCAACAGCTTCAATTTGATATCCATATTGTACAAACACATTCTAGGGTCCACGTTTTGGTCTCTATCTCGAGACCCTAGTCACGGAGCAGCATGAAAAATACTCTGGACTAAAGCATTCACCAACAGCTTCCATTTGATACCCATATTGTACATACACATCCGAAGGTTACCCGGGTCCACGTTTTGACCTATATCTCGAGCCCTATTTCCAAAATAAAATATAATCCATGTTACTCGTGGATGATGTAGCTTTCGAATGGTGAAAGAATTTTTAAAATCGGTCCAGTAGTTTTGAGCCTATTCATTACAAACAAACAAAGTTTTCCTCTTTATAATATTAGTATAGACAACATATCTTATAAGGTATATGGTAAATATTACCATACATTTTTTCCTTCATATATAATAAAAAAATTAATAATAATAACATTAAAACAACAGGTATTATTAACAAACTTGGTTTTATTTTAAATTCTTCAAGTGAATCAAATTAATAATAATCAATAAGAAGGCATATGCAAATACAAATACGTGAATTTATATATGTACATTTGCGCATATACATACATACATATATACGCTCACTTAAGTAGGAGAGAGCAAGATATCGAACGTTGCCGTTCGTTTGCTTTGTTTGCTTTGTCGTTCGTTCCGCCCTTTCGCTTGCAGTTCATTCAATGCAATGAGCAAGGTAACACTAATATGAGCAAGGTAACACTAATATGAGCAAGGTAACACTAATATGAGCAAGGTAACACTAATATGAGCAAGGTAACGGCAATGAGCAAGGTAACTACATATGAACAGTAATGAGCAAGGTAACTACATATGGACAGTAATGAGCAAGGTAACTACATATGAACAGTAATGAGCAAGGTAACTACATATGGACAGTAATGAGCAAGGTAACTACATATGAACAGTAATGAGCAAGGTAACGACACATTTTTTCGTGCGTGCAGCCTGTTAAATCGAATTATAAGACGTTAACACGTCAAAAAAAAAAAAAAAAAAACGAGAACAATTTTCCAATTGTAATTTTATGCTACAACTTTTGAAACTTAAAAATCCGAGGCAGATTGTTTTTTGCTGATAAATTCATTACTTTGCAACAGCGGGTTGCGCGTTATTTCTATTTTCCGGAGTTGTGCCCTGCTCTAATCAAGACAAAGAATCTCCAAACTACTGTATTTAAAAAAAAATGTGTTTATTACTGTTGAGTCCGTCCATGCATTTAATTTAAGTTTTAATTTTATAATATTACTTAAGGGTTAATGTCAGCAATGTAAACACTTAATCGCTTTGGTTATATTCTATTTTCTGCTATATCCTTTGTTCTTACACGTATGTACATGCGTAGGTACATATTGCTGTTTAATTAGAGGTCTTTGAACTTAGATTTTATTTACTGCTTTTGTTATTCATCCCGCAATTACCGCATATTTTACCGCTTATGTTTTTACCGCATAACTTACCGCTTTAGAGAATGCATATAAATGCAACCGCGCTAATTGTTAAATTATAATATAAGAATCTATTGAAAAGAAACGGTTGTGTTTTTCTTTAAGCAATCCGCGCCAACAATTACTGTTGGTGAAAGTGGGCATAAGGCTTTTTGTCTTTGATTCAAAATAGATTTTTCCTTACGTATAGATTCATATGTTTGTAATACCATCCAAATTGTATCATAATTATATATATGTATATATTTCCACTTATTCGGTATTTCCACAAAAATAAATCTTTTTTTGCCAGTTTTAGAGTATTCCTAAAAATATTTTAATTTGATGTACACTTGTTTGTTTGTTTTTTTTTAACGAAGTTTGCGTCTCCGACCTGTGTGGTTCGCTGGAAAATTTTACTTCTCTCCTTTCATTCATACCTGGGGGGTGTTCCCTTTTCCACCACCTGGAGACACGCCCTCTAAGGATAACAGGCTCCCCCAAGGGGGCTGAATATTTCGACTTAATTGGTATTTCCTCAAAAAAACAAAAAAAAAAAAAAACGTTTGTTGACGTGATAACGTCTTATAATTCGATTTAGCCGGCTGCACGCACGAAAAAATGTGTCGTTACCTTGCTCATTTGTCGTTACCTTGCTCATTGTCGTTACCTTGAATGAACTGCAAGCGAAAGCGCGGAACGAACGACAAAGCAAACAAAGCAAACGAAAGGCAACGTTCGACATCTTGCTCTCTTCTATTTAAGTGAGCGTATATATGTATGTATATGCGCAAGTGTGCATATATGTATAAATTCACGTATTTGTATTTGCATATGCCTTCTTATTGATTATAATTATTATTAATTTGATTTACTTGAAGAATTTAAAATAAAACCAAGTTTGTTAATAATACCTGTTGTTTTAATGTTATTATTATTAATTTTTTTATTATATATGAAGGAAAAAATGTATGGTAATATTTACCATATACCTTATAAGATATGTTGTATACTAATATATGTATATAAACATGCATATACATATACAATTTCGCGCAATTTTCAAAAAGAACAAATCTATGTATATGTAAAGATGCATACAAGTCATATGGACATATCAAATATACGAATCTATTCCGTACACAAGCAAATGTAAGCTAATGTGCTTGAACTGCAAGCGAGAGCGCGGAACGAACGACAAAGAGCACAATCGGCCCCCGCGTTCGGCAACGTTCGACATCTGGCT
>JAYXIM010008492.1:0-38562 GCA_037575425.1 Anastrepha fraterculus | reverse complement strand
GAACATTGTATAGAACGTAAAGACGTGGCCAACATCAAGCCGTTGCTTGACTTTTAACGAATTTGAAGGAATCGGCTGATTTGCTAACGTAACCGGGGTCCGGTAATAGACAGGGCTACGACAGAGATTGCTGATATACGATAAAGTTAACGCAGCCAATGCTCATGTTACTTCGTTACTCTGAACGGCGTATATGGTCTGAACGACTGAAGGAAAAGGATAAGTGTGAAATGAGAGGGCGCAATTCTGCTGACAAGCCCCCCGTTATGTAACATCCAAAGTTATTCTCAAAATCTTGCTTAAAATGGGAAAACCTTAAATTCTATCACCCTTGTATGATTAAACTCTTTGTAAATAAAACAAATTTATTTTTTGTGCAACCTGCTCATTTTTTGTTTGTTTTTTGTTTTTGTTTTAGAACAACACAAACCTATATCTCTTCTACTTTCTGCTCTTTGCGAGAGTATATGCTATTGATTTGGATCAATGGCTGGTGGTGGCTCATTTTAAACACGAGCACAATAATATAAGTAAGCAAAGGTAATTAACAAATTTTGCCAATGCTAATTATAGAAAGCAATTAACAAAACTACGTACGAGAATGGGAAAAACGTGTCTGAAACACTGGAATAAATTTTGTCCAATGTCTTTTAACGACTGATAAATATATGTTCTTCATTTTTCACAATCATACTCACTTGAATATTGAGCGAATATCTAGCAGCTGTGTGGCGTATGATATCGCTGAAGAAATCTCTTTTACTCGCTTTTCCTAGTAAGAGATCAAAAATTGTAGTATTAGATTTTCCTTAGTAATATTATTACTTACTTTTGGCAACGTCTCTGTCAGGGCAAATGCAATGATACTTAAGTCACATATAGCCATTGCAAAAGCACATAATGAGGGTGCCACATACCACGATTCTCCTGAATTATTTAATGAACCAGCAAATAGTGCACCAATTAAAGGACCAGCTATGAAGCCCACCGAAAAAGCGACACCAACTAAGGCCATACCGAATGACCGTGTTTTTACGCTGGAAACATCAGTGATGATAGACATGCATAGCGATATATTACCTTTGCTGATACCACCAACAAATCGGGCCAACACGAATAGCGTGAAATTGCTGGAAAATGCCCACAGCAGGTGCGATAGTGCAATTCCTGTCTATTAAATGCACGAAAATATTAACAAGTTGGTGAAAAAATATAATAGGTCTTTTAAATGGTTGATAATAATACAATTTAAATCGAACTGGGGTTTATTACAATATTAAAACTCTTATTTCCGCCTAACTAAGAATAATAAAACTTCCTTAATGACAGTTAAATTGCAAATTTCGAGATTCATTTAATGTTTTGTCAAAAGTCAACAGAAATGTTCTGCAATTGCATATTTGAGTTACTCACTGTACAAATTAGCATTAACGGCTTCCGACCATAGTAATCCGACAGACCGCCCACTACCGGACTCGCTATGAATTGCAAAAAACTGAACATGGAGCCCAAGAACCCACCGTATAACACCGAAGTGTAGCGTTCAGGTGCGCCAACCAATTGCTGGAACCAATGTATTTGCTGCGTCAGCAAATTAAACAATCCAGAGCTATCATTCTGGCGGTAATGCTCAAGCAATAAAGGCATGAGTGGCAGGATCATGGTAAAAGCGAGTAAATCAAATATCAGTGATATAAATACAACAGTCACCATAGAGTTCGCATCATTTTTGTTACCATCGTTTTTTTGTACTTCCTTTATCCGCTTATCATGGCTTTCGCTGTTAACTTCGTCTCCACCATTGTTATTTATGATTTTGTCGCCATTACGGCTTTTCCTTATAGTGAGTTCAGACATGTGGATGGAGAATAGAAACACCCTAAAATAAAATCTTAAAACTTAATTATAAATACGCTTTGGATTCTTTTGGTATGCTTCAGTACTTTAAATGCTCTATTTGCCAAATATCACAGCGCTGAACCGGATTGACCGACCGACTTTACAATTACATATAAAGTGAAAGTTGCTCTAGACATAGTGTATACCGATGGACAAATTCAAAAGCTACCGAATACTACAGTAATATATGTAGCAAACGCATCAAACAACAAACGCAACTACAAATATAAACAAAAAGATTAAACTTTTAAGGGGTCCGGGTGGTATAGAATTATCAAAAAATCGATTTTTTTTTGATATTTCGAAATCATAGGCTTTTAAGAATATACTGTAAAATTTTTGTGCTGTGATTCGCAATATTGCACATTGGGCAATTTTTGGCAAACTATAATGTCTTAATTATTGAAACTTGGTAGAGATGTTAGGGAGGTGTTAAGGAACAATCTTTATAACTACTAATTATTCGAAAATAATAGTTTCGTAATTATTTGCCTTCAAAGTGCTATTGTGAATTTTACTATAGTTTGACACATTACACTATATATTTTTTTACACTTCACTAAATATACACTCACACGCGTGATTTTACTTGTTTTTATACTTGTATACGAATTATTTTCATTAAAATTCAAATCTATTCAAATTATCACCACATAATCACTTTCCAATTTTGAACGCGAATAATACGTTAACATATGCATTGATCACCGATAAATCCACCAAATTAATCTACCCGTTCACATATGGTAGATTACCTGCAAAATTGACAATCAACTGTCAATACTGCTTTGAGAAACCGCTTTTCTTCATAGAAACTATTTTGGTTGAATATTTCGGTGTATTTGATTTCTTTAATTATTATTAGCGATATGAAGAAATTACAAGGAGAAGGAACAGCTAATTTAAATGCGCAATTAATTGGCTGCTAATAATAAATAGTAGGAGGAAATCCGTATGCGACGTTTACTGAGGTTGCAAAAAATTATGGCAGCAATACAATTCGATATTACATTTTATAGTAAGTAATAACAGGACAAAACGTTTATGGGCACACGTTTTTTTCTGTAAAATGAATCCATAATTAATAATATTTAACATTTTTATTAGAATTATGTTTACAGACCTGTTTTCTTTGCCGGCGACAATTTCATTTAGTTCTTATTTTCATGTTTCTCCTCACATTCGTAATAATAATTATCGATAACACAGGGTTGTATGTCAAAAAGTATCGTTATTATCTGGGATTATTTTATAATCTCAGATTTTGGGAGAGAAAATTTGTATGGGAAATCGCGCTTTTTAATCACGTATTTTGAGTTGAGCGCGAAAAAGTAGATCGTCTCCTTATATATGACGTTTTAATTTCGGGTTCAATTATTTTTACACGGGAAGGAGTTCTGCACAAAAATACAGTGGATTGCGTAGCTATTTGTTTTGCAGACATGATAATCGAATTTTTGTGCAGAAAATTTGTTTATAAAAAGCATGAGGTCCCGTTTGTAAAACTGGCCGAAGCAATACAATAAACTTATAAACCATAATTTTTGGTTTTTAATTACTTTATAATTTTTTGCGATATTAAATATCATTGTTTTTAAGCTTCGATGAGGTAAATAGGTGCATAACATAATCCAGACAATCGCACTGTTTTTATTTTACATTTCCTCCTGCAATGCTTTTTTTGTATGTTTATATTTTCAAAAATGTTTCTCAATTTTATATACAGCAAAAAATACTGCAGATTTACAATTAACCCTCCACTGAACATTTCTGCATAAGAACTTCCTTTTTATTTCAGGTGTATGGCAACACCAACTTTTCGCTAAATTACACAACTTTAACATTAAATTACTTAAAACCTATATTTCTTCGGAGGGTGCAGTTTTGAGTTTTAAGATGGGGATGCAGAGAAATTATTTGTTTGTAAATATTCACTGAAACATTGAATATAAACAAGAAACTTCGCGAACCGACTGACAACAATTAACGAGCAAACGAGATACTTAAACAAATATATTGTTACGATAATATTAAAATAAATCTCTTACGATAACTCTGTGAGCTCGATCACTGGATTGTTAAATAAAAACAAAAATTAATGGCAACACTTTATTTCCAACACTTCTAAATGTTAAAGTTATTCTTAAAAAAGAATCACTCTATACTTTCCATTTCTTTGCTCACATGTTTTTGGTTTGGCTTCACGTTCGCTATTTTTGCCAGGCGTTTCCCGAAACTTCGTTATTGTAACACTGCTCTTTCGTGATCTGATTGTCCCGGTTAAACACCAAATCTATCGATCTAAATCAAGCCAATCTTTACAGATGTACTACTTTGACTTTTCCCTGTCCAGTTTTGCATTGCTGTAGACGATACGCCACATCATTCAATCTTTTAATCACCTTGTATATGCTGGCCTTTCCAGAGCATCGTAAGGAAAATAAGTAGATGCAATCACAAACTTCGACCATCCGCCTACCTCTGTAACACACCTCAGCCGCTACCAGGTCTTGGCAACGGAATTGCTCAAGACTCGCCACAGTGAGATGGAATGATACTATAAGACCGGTCCTAAGTCTACCCGAACTCCTGTCATATAATAACGTGGCCCCTTTCAACGCGCTTAAGCCACAGAGGCGGCCTCTAAAGATCCATGGCTCTTGCACCGATGTTATGTGGGGTAATGTGTGCAGCTGGGTAAGCCTTCTACTTAGTGGTGCACTTGGGAAAGACGTGAAAACTGGCCGTCCCAAAGAAGAGACTCAGACGGTTCCCGTACCGTGAGCCCATGACATCAACACTGGCATCATCCGCTCACACCACAAGAACCGCCCCTTCCTTTCCTTTCCGGTTTTTGCTCTTGGTGTACGAGAGGACTCGCCAAAGCCTCCTGCTGATGTCCGGATTCTGGGCACGTAGACAGGATAGGACATTCGCCGTAGAGAGGTCTGGATCGGGAATCCAGCAGATGACCTTCCTGAGGGGAACACTCTCTTCATTGTAGACTGCGAAGCGAGTGGTCCCCATGGGGAGCACGTTATTGACCACGGACCTGATCCACTCGAAGTTGGCCAGAGACGCGCACGTCACCCTTCTGGTGCCGTCCTTTGTCTCATTGCCATTCGCGTTGGATTCAGGACCGGAGGTAATAACCTGACGCATCAGTCGACTTTTGCAGTATTTGATTTCTGCATCCGTCAGCTGATGGTCAGGCCCCGGTTTACCAATCCCAGCCACCAGCAGTCTTCTCGCTTTAGGATGGCTTGGCCGCACCCTTGGCCTTTCTTGGGCGAAGGTCCAGCTCCCCATCCTCCACTGACAAGAATTTCACCGGGCAGACAGCTGTGCTGGACTTTTTGTCGAGGCGCCGATAGGGACGTGGCTCATCAGAACCTTTTCCCACCACATTGACTGGCGCCAAGACCGCGCTCGTACCTTGGGGGGTCGTGGCTCGGCCATTGGCGGCAGCTGCAGGGCAGGGAGGTATACTGCTTTCAGCCACGGTCCGTCTCCGCTTACCTCGAGAGCAAGACAGCTTGGGAGCGCCCGTGCCCACCGAGGATTCAGTAGCTTCCGTGGGTGTCACTTCCGCTGACCAAGGTCTTTTGGAAGGCACAGACGCAGAAGGGCCAGCAGAGCCACTAGAGGATTTCTCCCGCATGAGTCTTGCCCGCCGCTTTTTTCTCTCCCTCCTTGCCACGCTCTGCGATTCCCCGGCTTCTTTGGGAGGTCGTGCAGCCACCGAAGAGACCTCACAACTCAGGCCCTCCGAAACAGGGAAACGTTTATCAGACTCTGAAGGAGAGGAGATTGCGATAGCAACCCCCGTCTCCTCTAGGATGCGCTCTCGCTCGTAGAGCTGAGAGACTTGGGTAATGGTTGGGGCATCCAGAATCCATGTTCCTCTCGCTGAAGCGGGTGGATTGCCACTTGTGTGGATTCCACCTGGAGTAATTGATCCATTGTTGTCCATTACCTTTTCGGTTGTTTTGTTCGGGACTCCTCCCTAGCCAGTTTGGTTCGCGGATGGCATCCTGATTCTATGCCAATTTTGATTCATCACACGAGTGTTAAACCCACCCCATCAGGGAAGGCCATTCGTGTGATGTCAGGGCTTCCCTATCTACCACCTGGGACGCGCCCGATGGGAGATCAGGCAACTCCACACGGGAGACTAGTCTTCTAAATATCACCTATAAGGATCTAACGAGCGTATTGTGTGAAAGGCTGAAACCATCAACAACCATTAACACCACCCTTTCGTCGACTTCAAAGCGGCATTCAACAGTACGTATAGGAGTTACCTATATGCGCGATGTCTGAATTTGGGGTCTCTGCAAAACCAATACGGCTATGCAAGATGACGTTGCTCAACACCAGCAGCGCCGTCAGAATTGGGAAGGACCTCTCCGAGCCGTTTGATACCAAACGAGGTTTCAGACAGGTTGACTCGCTGTCGTGTGACTTTTTTTACCTGATGTTGGAAAGGATCGCACGAGCCGCAGAACTTAATTGCTCAGGAACAATATTTTATAAGATTTGGCGTATGACGATGGTATTGACATCATCGGCCTTAATAACGGCGTTGTTAGTTCTGCCGTTTCAAAGCTGGATAAATATGCAAAGCGAATGGGTCTGGTGGTGAACGAGGACAAAACGAAGTACCACCTGTCGTCAAACAAACAGTCGGCGCACTCGCGTATCGGCACCCACGTCACTGATAACAGTTATGATTTCGAGGTTGTAAACGACTTCGTCTACTTAGGAACCAGCATTAACACCACTAACATGTCAGCCTTGAAATCCAATGTAGAATCTCTCTTGCCAACAAGTGCTAGCCTGGACTAAGTAGGCAAATTAGTAGTATAGTCCTCTCTCGACGATTAAAATGAACACTCTACAAGGCTCTCATCATGCCCGTCTTAACGTATGGCGCAGAAACGTGGACGATGACAATATCCGGATGAAGCGACGCTTGGAGTGTTGTTACTTTAAAAGTTATTCACGAAAAACAAAAAAAAGGCACTGACAAAAGTGTACATACGAACTTAGAAAATAAGAATTATCTAGGAAAACTGATTAAATTTGTGGAAATTAATTTTTTTTAGGCCACCACCAGCATCGATGACTGCTTGCAAACTTCTGGGCATTCAAGCTGCTGTTGTTGTTCTCTGCAACTTACTGTACACTCATGCGCGCACTTGACGCACATCAGCTGCGGTTGTCGAGCATTAAGCAGACATACTATATTTGCATACATATATTGATGCATACATATGTACGGAGACGCGACCATTCGACATGACAAAAATTCAAGATTTACCAAAATTGGCAAATGATTCAATGCGAAATATTCCAATATTGACTATTTTCGAATGGTCAAGAAAATTGGCATATGGGCGGCTCGCTTTATGTATGAAAGTACTTTGCTCGAGGAAATATGAGCTCGAACTTATCAATGAATTTGTTTTTGTTGTGCTTTTTAACATTTGAAACTGTTCAGCGCCGTCGCGGGTAAATAATGGCCGCTACAACTGTGCCTATGAATGCATTTTGTTTTTGTAGTCGCCAGGCTTAGAATTTTGGTTTTGGAGACAAACGCTTGAAGAGGCATAAAGTGAGTGTGAGCGGTTATATGTACATACATATGTATATACGAATATGTTTTACTTAGAATAGAAACATCTACGTACATACATTGTCCCAACATATGTATTCATATGTATATGTAAACGCATACGGTTTACATGAAATTTTTGCATATATAAATATATTAATATGTTTGCACATGTTTGTCTATTTGCTCTTGAATTTTTTATAGTATGTAGATATGCATGTGAGCTGTGTTATGAGACAGGTCAAGATTTTTTCTGCCCACATGAATATGGATGGTGAATGTTATATGTATTCAACACTTTTAAACAACAACATTTAAAAAGTACAACATATTGTTGAATACTAACCCTTGATGTAAATGAATGGTTTACAAAATTAGTTTTTATGTCAATATTATGAAATAATTTTAATAATACACTCCATATCAATACAATTTAAGTAATTAGATCTTTTAAATTTCACATTCATGCATGCATATACTTAGATTAAATATATTCATCTCACAAGAAATAATCCATTTGCGCATGCATAATGCCGATGGCAAATAAGTATGAAAGAAAAATGTACACGCCTGTTGTTATTTTATTTTGCCTAACACCAAACCTTGGCATTTTACATTTCAATGCAAACGCTATATTTAATACTGTTTGACTACGCTCCGCTATGTTAGCTCTCTTCTGTTAACTTTTCCAAGGCCGTGGTGAAATAATAAAAATTTCTTACCCGTGTTTTGTTAGCATTCGTCATTTCGTTCTAGCCTTCTCTATGAACTTACGCTCTCTGCTTGAACCATAAGAAGGTGACTATTGTGAACAGATAATAGTGCAAGAAGTAGAAAATTTGCTGATGGGTTCTTTATTTACTAACTTTCATTGAGTAGTTGAATATCTTTTTATTTTGAACAACAAATTCCTACAATAAGGATATGTCTAAAGTTACTGTGCAGGATATTGAGTCCGTGGATGACTACTGGGGACCCACGTTTCGTTCCATTTTAGAAGGTATTTGGATAACTTAATAACTTATATATGTACATAGATATCCACCCACTACTACAACTTTACTCTTACTACTTAAGGCAACAATACTGAGTCAATCTCCGAACAGCTCGACCAGCGTATACGCAGCCATGATAAGGACATTGAACGAATATGCAACCTCTATTATCAAGGATTCATAGACTCCATACAGGAGCTGCTGCAAGTGCGCACACAAGCAAAACAACTTCACGAAGAGGTGCATACATTGGATCGCTCATTACAGCAAATAAGTACGTCGGTGTTGCAGCAAGGACACGATTTGGTGCGTGCGCGCCAAATTGAGTCAAATTTGGCTAACGCCATTGACGCTCTACAAGCGTGTCTTCCGGCACTCGAATGCTACATTAAATTTATTCAGCAAGCAAATAATAAACAGTATTATCAATCTTTACGCACCCTGGAATCATTGGAATCCCAGCACTTGGTTGGACTAAACAACTATCGTTTTGCCACTCAAATTCGGCAAGCAATACCAGTCGCCAAAGAGAATATAAGACGTTCCGCCGAGGCCGACTTTCGAGAGTTTCTCGAAAATATTAGAAAATTTTCTCCGAAGATCGGTGAAGTGGCTATAATGCATACCAAGAAACTGCAGAAACGTGATATCAATGCCATTATAGAAGAGCACAAGTTGCGTCAGCCTGACAATCGTGAGGAAGAAAATAATTTAAGTGCACAGAATCTTATTGATTTCTCGCCAATATATCGTTGTTTACACATTAACATAGTTTTAGGCCAACGTGAATACTTTGAAAAAGACTATCGGCAACAGCGTCGAGATCAATCAAAGCTGGTGCTGCAACCACCGCCAGGCATGCACGACAACTTGGATGCATACAAAACATATATATGTGCTATTGTTGGCTTTTTCATTGTGGAAGATCATGTTAAAAATACCGCTGGAGATGTGGTAACAACGTCGTATTTGGAAGATATGTGGTCCATCTCCTTGACGAAATTCGTAAATGAGATTAGCATGGCATCGTCATCTTGTACCGACCCAAACATATTACTGCGCATAAAGAATTTGATTATGTTGTCCATCAATACTTTCAAATGTTACGGCTACACAGTAAACATGCTGTTCGAGTGTTTACATAATATGCGCGATCACTATAATGAGGCTAGTAGATAAAAAAATATTTAGAAAATATAAAAAGTTGAATAATTCCTTTATTTTCAGGTATTATTACAACGCTGGGTACATGTTTTCCGTGATGTACTGGATAAGGAGCAATTCCTGCCGATGATTGTAGAAAATCAAGAGGAATATGAGTCAATTATTGAACGTTTTCCCTTCCATTCAGATCAATTGGAACATACGACGTTTCCTAAAAAATTTCCCTTTTCACGCATGGTACCGGAAGTCTATCACCAAGCGAAAGAATTTATGTACGCCTGTATGAAATTCGCTGAAGAACTTACACTTTCACCAAATGAAGTGGCAGCAATGGTACGGAAAGCGGCAAATTTATTGCTGACACGCAGCTTTAGTGGTTGTTTGTCTATGGTGTTTCGCAATCCTAGCGTCGCCCTACTGCAACTTATTCAAATTATTATTGACACGCAGTACTTGGAAAAGGCTGGTCGCTTTTTGGATGAATTCGTTTGTTACATGACTAACACGGTAAGCAATATTTCACTAACGCCATCGGCTATGTTCCATGTGGCTCGCCAGGAAGCAGAAAAACAGGTTGCCGTACGCATTTGCTCTAAAATAGATGAATTCTTTGATTTGGCAGCCTACGATTGGTTGCTCATTGAACCACCCGGGATCGCATCCGCTTACATCACCGATATGATTTCTTATTTAAAGAGTACATTTGATAGCTTTGCTTTCAAATTGCCGGGCATTGCACAAACGGCTTGCCGACGCACCTGTGAACACATCGCAAACAAAATTTATAATATACTCTACGATGAGGAAGTGAAACAAATTTCAACTGGCGCACTGCAACAAATCAATTTGGATTTGTTGCAATGTGAATTCTTTGCTGCATCTGAGCCGGTCCCTGGCTTGCGGGAAGGTGAACTTTCCAAATATTTTCTCGAAAATCGGCAACTACTCGACTTACTCATTATGGAGGAATGGAGTACATATTTGCATGATTACGGCAAGCAAGAGAATAGATATCACTTGGTGCATCCACAATCGATTATTACTATTTTGGAGAAGATACGCGAAGCAGACAAGAAAACAATGTTTTCAGTACTGCGCAAAAATGACAAAAAAAAGCTGCTGGATACAGTACTGAAACAACTAAAACACCTAAGCGAGCGGCAGAATTAGATGCAGAGTATATTTGACGGAGAAAAAAAATAGGTTTTAGCGGTGAAGACAGTAAGAAATTTATATCATGTTGCGGGGAATATCCTCTATTGCTTAAAGGTTTCGCATATGTTGCGAGAGGATCCAGTTCATAGGATAAAAAAATTTTACAGCCAGAGGGACCAAATGTTGTGATGAAAACCCAAAATCCTGTGGTTATTAAAACGATTATGTTGTGGCAAAAATTCAAATATAATCTCATTTATTCAGCTTCAAAATTACAATTTATCTACTTATATTTTCCGAAATATTCCCCTTTATATACATATTTTTTTTCAATCAAAGCCTACCTTTTTTGCAGTAAATTATCACGAATAACAAGAGTTGATAAACCTTTAAGTGCTTTACCATAAGTGCACGTATGTATAGGAACTCTCTCTCTCTCTTAGCTTCACAGTCTGTGGTGGACCATAGCTTCATCAAAATCCTCCTCCAATTCAGTCTTTCTCTTGCCTCATTACTCCAATTACGAACTTTCATCGCTTTAAAGTCTGCTTCTGCGTCATCAAGTCATCTCTTTCTTGGTCGGCCTCTCTTTCCTCCTCTAATTGGACGCAAATTAAACACCCTTTTTTGCATTCTTTTGTTGGGCATTCTTATGATGTGGCGTATTACATTTTAACCACCAATAAGGTTTTCAATTTCGTTGTTGTAACGGATGCGATATATGCTATTTTCAAGCCGAATAGGACCGTAGATTTTTCTCGTTATAGTTCTTTCAAATCGCAATTGCTGGTTTATATCATTAGCTTACAGTGTCCAGATTTCAGCGCCATAAGTAAGAACCGTAGATTATTGGCATCCATATTACGTGCTGAGCGAAGCACAAACTTAGTTTTTTCGACGTTAACATTCACCCCTATAATTTTTGCTTTTGTTTCTAGCAGCTTGAATATGTGAATTAGTTTGTTGTTTGTTTTTTTGCCATGATAGTTTGGAACCGGTCGGCCTGTTGCTTTAAAAGTCGACAGCAACATTTCCTTGTCTTTGCCCCAAGTGCTACCGGCGAGCGACTTGAGGACCTTGTTGCGATTCTGAACTTTAGTTGCAATAGCTGTTGTATGCGCTGAGAAAGAGAGCAAGCTGTCAAAGGTGACTCCCAATATTTTGGGGTTGTTAACCGTCGGAATTTGTGTATCATCGACTTTCATCTTGAGTTTTAGCTTGACCCTCTTTGTCCAGGTGGTGAAAAGGGTCGCCGTGGATTTAGTGGGGGAGGGTTGTAAATTCCTCGCAGTGAAGAAGCAAAAAAGAGGCTGGCGAGGTAGTCGTTTACCTTGGAGCATAGGCCATCAATGTCATTGCCCGACGCCATTATCGTGCAGTCATCGGCGTATGAGACCAGTGAGACTCCCTCTGGTGACTGGGGGAGTTTCGAGACATAGAAGTTGAAAAGCAAGGGTGAAAGGACACCACCCTGCGGTACGCCTTGCTTTATTTCCCTCTGTTTAGATATTTGGTCTCGAAATATCACCGACGAATGACGACCACTTAGGTAGTTCGCGGTCCACCTCTTCAGCCCTGGCGGGAGTGTCGACTGTAAAATGTCATCTAGTAGCGTGGCGTGGCTGACGATGCCGAAAGCCTTTTGTAGATCCAACGCTACTAGGATAGTCCTCTTGCAGAGGCGGTTTTGGTTGAGCCCGCGGTTTACCTGGGTGTTAATGACGGTGAGTGCCGTGGTGGTGCTATGCACTCTTCGGAGGCCATGCTGGTGTGAGGCTGGGGTCAGGTGTTCTGTGAGGAGTGGGAGTAGAAGGGCCTCAAGAGTCTTCACTACTGGGGAAAGGAGAGTTATCGGGCTCACTGAACCTCATCGCTGGAGAAACCAAGTGGCGCACTGTTGTATGTCAGTTTGTGCAGCCGTCTGGTGGCACTACGTTTGGATCTGTCGGCCGGAGGATGCAGAATAAATTGCCGGCTAAAATGGCACGCGCATCTCTTCGGATCCAACGAAGCATGACCGTTGAAGGTCATATCCACCTTGTCATTGTGCTTCGTCGGGTTCGACAGAGACCTTACGGTGGGTTCGGCAGAGACCTTAAGAGCGTGCTTATACCAGAGGTGAAGTTACAGGACTTCAAATTCTCTTCCCATTTGTTCCGCTTGTGTTGAGTTACCAGTTGGCGTATCTCGGAATTGAGATCCTTTATCCGAGGATCCCCTGGATCGGCCTGACGTAGGCGATCACGCTCGTTCGCCAGAACAGCTGCTGGGAAATTGGGACGTGTGTCCCGGATCCTTCCAGCGAGTATGAAGTGAGCACCGGCAGCTGTGATCGAATGTGTGTTCTGCGCTCACATCGGTGGGAATGGGGAGAGCGGCGAAGATGTCTTCAGTAAATTCCGCGAATCTGGTCCGATAAGCTTTGTTGAAGTTGATGTATGACCGGTGATCCGCGGAAACAAAGTCGGCGTGGTGTAGACTGCGTTGGTCCTGCTGTGCGTTTCGCAAGAGTTGTTGTCACCTGACGTTGACGGACGGCCGCGCCGCAGAGGGCGGTTGCGGGTGCAGAGCTCTGCAGCAGGGGGCAACGAAGTCGCGTGTCCACTCACGGGTTGTGCGCAGGCCAGAGCAGCTCCGAAAGTGGCACCAGCCATTGCAAGAATTGCATTGGACTGTTGTCAGGTTCCGAGGGACCCTGGTCTGTCACACGGAGCATACTGTACGGGGGACCAAGAGCTGCTGGTTTGTCCCCGCACTGGGATAGGAGCAGGAGGGTTGTGGGTTGTTGGGGGAGTTGTATTGCGTATGAGGGCTCCTTACCGTTGAGGTGTTGTTGGTAGCGACAGTTTGAAGTGCCGACACTGAGGACGGTAGCGCCGTTGAGGCAGGGGCCGCCTAATGGCGGGAGCAACACGTGGTCACTTACCTTGTGGACCACTCCCTATGAGTCTTAAGGCCTGGGGGTGGGATACGGTACACTAGACAGGGCTAGTTTACTGGGGCGGCAGCCCTTGGACGGGAAAATCCCGAGTCATTCCGGTAACGAAGAACCGCCTGTAATCGGAATGGTCAGGATTTCGTCTTCCCTACCTGTTTTATTGTTTTTTAATTTATTTATTGCTGTGGTTACTTCAAATATGCTCGGTCCGTCAATCAATATTTCAGCTGTATGGAACTCGTCTCTTTCATTGCTATTATCATTATCATTCATATGACTTTCGTCATTCATACGACTAGAACATAGGTTATGACTCGACGCAGCTGGGAATATGATGAGTATTTCGTCATCACCGACCAGGGATCCGTAGAGTTAGTCACATGGGCACAAGGGCTACTTCGTATGCCCAGCTCTGTCGTGTGCTCTTAGATGTAATCTGCTTCCATAATTGTTAAACGCTCTTCAGGAAAATAGAACCAGCCCACCCCAATTGATGACGTAATAATTCAGAGGGGGTTATAACTTCTGAAGTGCAGCCTGCAGGATTCTGTTCAGAACGGACGTAATTCCAACATTCGGGAGGCAGAATTTCTTGAATGTCAGTGACGCGGTTGCAATAAACGTCATCCATCTGCTGGGGCCAGCTTGTAACCACGCAAATGCTTTGGGAATGTCCGTCAAAGCGGGTAGCTGAGATCGGTTCAGCAGTGTCCCGCGGTTCACACCAGTTTCGCAGCAAGATGCGCGGCGCATAGCTCAAGATGTGGCAACGGTGTTGATTTAAGCGCCGTCACCTTGGTTCTCGAACAAATTAGTAACACAGTAATGCTACCGTCGCTGTGTGGTGTACGCGCGTATAGAACGGCAGCGTATGCGCGTCAGCGAAAGGAAAGGGCCCGCATTTGCAATTTTCCCCCGGGGCCCGGATATGCTCTCTACGGCCCTGGGCGTGATCGTATAAATGATTACATAGTTCATATTGTTGCCAGGGTATCTTCCAGCATGCATGACACCAATTGTTCAAGCGGAAATGTTTCTATATATGTATATATATTTCTAAATTCATTTCTATATTTCTAAAGTACGCTTTAGGTGTTTATAACAAGCAGAGAGTAAAAATTAAATATATTTTAATTTCTATATTTAAATTCATGCTGTTAAATTCTTTATTACGTTATAAAATATCGATAAGACCATAATTACATTACGATTATACTATGTATGTATATGTAAAAGAAAACACGAAATAAAATGGTATTCTTAAAACACAAAAGAAACAATTAAATTTTTTCCAAGCAGTTTGGAAAAAGGATATAATTAAAATGTAGAATTTGCTAATTTTATTTAAGCGTTGTTGTTGTTGTTGTTGTTGTAGCGGCATAAACATTCTCCATATTTACATACGGGGAATGCTGCTGGAGTGACGATTCTTGGCCGAACATAAATCCGGACCGTTTCGGTAACGTAGAACCGACTGTCGTGGAAACGTTATTTCAGCGTGGCTCGAACCAGTGCAGCCATAAAAGCCGTTCAAGAAAGAATTCGAGAGAATCCCTTTAAAAAACACAAAATCATGTCCAGGGAAGTGAATGTATCAATCAGATCCATGTCAAGACCAATTAGAAATGATCTCCACATGAAGCCTTCCGTCGCTCAACTCGTCATCTTTTGACAACAGGCTTGAAGAAAATTAGACTCGACATAATCAAGCAGCTTCTTCGGTGGTACGCGGTCAACGGCCATGAAAATATTATTCTCACAGATGAGACAATTGCCCCTGTTAAAGAAGTAGGAAAAAGGGATTAAAACCGGGCAAAAGTTTACCAGGAAGATGTCATAGAAGGCGTAGTGAAGCCATTGAGCAGTACTCTCTGGGTTGAATCCTCTAGCTAGATTCTGCTCCAGCCCATAAGGCAAAAACCGCCAAGCAGAGGCTAAAAACAATATTATTGGGTTCATAACCGCAGAAGATTGGACGTCTGGAAGTCCAGATCTTAATCCATCGGACCATACACCTGAAATAAAAACGAAGTTCGTATACAGAGATGTTCACTGGAGCATTGACTGTAAATCTGCAGTATTTTTTGCTGTAATTTAAAATTGAGAAACATTTTTGAAAATTTAAACATACCAAAAAGGCGTTGCAGAAGGAAATTTAAAATAAAAAAGGGCGATTGTCTGGATTATGTTATGCCCGTATTTAACTCATCGAAGCTTAAAAACAATGATATTTAAAGTCGCAAAAAATAATAAAGTAATTAAAAATCAAAAATTACGGTTCATAGTATATTGTATTGCTTCGATTAGTTTTACAAACGGGTCCTCATGCTTTTTATAAACAGATTTTCTCCACAAAAATTCGATTATCATGTCTGCAAAACAAATAGGGTGATTGTAGTTGTCGTTATTATTATTATTATTCGTTTCCTTTCAAAAAATAACACTCATCAGTCCGATTCCGGCTAGGCAATCCACATTATTCTTGCGTAGAACTTCTTTCCGCGTCGGCGGTCTTTGGGCGCACTTCAAAAAAATAACCCTCATTAGTCCAATTACGGCTACGCAATCCATAGTATTTTTGCGCAGAACTCCATTCCGCGTGGGCGACCTTCGTCATATGTGTGTGTGTAGTAAGGAGGCACAATAACCCCATCCCCATCATTAACACTAAGCTGAAATAATTCATTTTTCTTCATATTTTTGTTTCCATTTGCAGGCATCCGGCAACACTGTACTGCTGTCATTGTAATCTTCTTCTTATTCGCGTTTAAAATTGGAAAGTGATTATATGGACAAATGCATTTGCATTTAATTTCAATGAAAATAATTCGAATACAAGTATAAAAATAAGTAAAAACACGCGTGTGAATGTATATTTAGTGAATTTTAGTGAAGTGTAAGAGAGTATAGTGTAATTAACCAAACTATAGTGAAGTTCGCGAGGGCATTTTGAAGGCTAATAATTACGAAACTATTACTTCCCGAATGATTGGGAGTTATAAAGATTGTTGCTTAACACCTCCCTATCATCTGCACCAAGTTTCATTAATTAAGACATTATAGTTTGACAAAAATTGCCCAATGTGCATTATTACGAATCCCAGCCCTTAGACATTATAAGCAAATTTTTCGTGATAGCCATGGAAAAATAAAAGTATACTTTTGGGGAGGCGTCACCTTTGGTATTTTATTCGCTTTGATTAGAATCAACCTATTTTTATTTTGAAGCGAATGCACACTATAAATTTGCCTTTACTTTGACATCAGCTCTGCTGTTAGAAACCATCAGGGTCAGAATATTTAAAAAGTAAATAAACTTTACGAAAGGTACTTCAACACAGTGGAGAATATACCAGTTTTCTTCATTTAATCATTGCCAAATAATATCCGCTTACAATGGATATGTTCAAGCCTATGTCATGGTATATTGGCAGCGAGTGGACAATGCCTCGAAAGGGGTTGCGCAAACATGTACTCTCTTTGGACAATTTCAAGCATTTGGATAAACCGCATTTGGTGTCTAAGGTTACATTAAAGGTGGAGGATGTACATAATTTGAATGAACGTAAAAGTCGACACTTGGCCAATGAAGTACTTGGTCTCGAGCAACTACTTGAAATGGGTAATGCGCTTACGCCGGTTGACTACTATGTAGAACTGCTTGTGCGTCAATTTGTAGTGGGTGAACGGGCTCGTTGCTTTATTACTACAAAACGAGAAGAAATAAGTTTTATAATGTCCCTGGTAAGCATACATGAAACAAAAGAAATACAAAAACTAAGCGTGGCAGAAACTTACTCGCTAGCGTTGCGTTACAAAGAAAACGGTGTGATTATGTTCAAGCAATACCCACTCTTTGCGCACGACTATTTCTCACGTGCTGCCAAGTGCTTGATCTCGTATAAACCTCACGATAGCTTGTCTGCATGTATGGATGGTGTGTCCGGTAAGAATATACAAATGCTGTTCACCCAAATACAAACAAATTTGGCAGCTTGCTTGTTGTCTCAACACCGTTATGAAGATGTAATATATCAAACAAAGTTTGTTGAAGAACAATCGGATGCATCAGAAAAGAGTATATATAGACGAGCAATGGCATTATACCACCTTAAAGAATTTGAAAAAGCAAGGCACACCATCGAACATATTCGGAATTATCAAGAGAAAAAGGAATTCGCCAAACTACATCAACGCATAACGGAAAGTTGGAAGTCTAGTAATAAACAATATAAAAATTTAGTAAAGCGCATGTTTACCTAAACTTCGTTGAAAGCATTTATTAAAAAGAAGGATGTAAACTTGATATAATGTGTTGACGTCGTGTGATGTGTTAAAATAAAAACTAAGTCTCAGTAAGAACATATTCAATTGTAAGCGTATTCTTTAATGTTATAATATTTTTGTAGATACATATATATATATAATATATACTCATGAAAAATAAAAAGTGCGATATTTTGACTAGTTTTGTTCTACTTTTTTTTACGAAGGCTACACTAATCGTATCCTACAAAAAGCATAAAAATCGTTTTTTCAGATTTTGTGCAAAAGTTATGAAAATTCTACAAATTTACACCAAAACTTTAATCAGAATTCTTATTGTGTAGCATAGATGGCATAGATCATTGATAATAAGATGCAAGGTGGACTTAATAAAGTGATAGCAACCACCTAGCTGAATTTTTCGCCGTAAATATGAACAACGAAATTACATGATTATGCCAATTTATTGACTCTCGGTTGTCCCTTAATTTAATTAATTTAAAATTTTAGGACAATTTATTGCGGCTGTATCATTGCTAGACCGTGGTGAATAATGCAAAGCACTGGTTCGACTCGCTGATTATCGAAAAGACGTACAAAGACTTACTAATGCAGGTCTACAAGAATTGGCAAAAATTTAACAGGTGGTGGTTTATATACTGCTGCATTGGAGCTGCTTACTGGCTCCGAATCATCACTTCTTCCCATATGGGTCCGCAGTACCAAGGAAGGCGCTAATGAAGCATGATCGTGGTTATAAGAAAATTAAATGGGTGGTGAGAATAAGTTTCTTTCATTTTCTTTGCTATACGATTTTTTCTGTAATTTAGATTTGCCTCATCGCAATAAAACAGCCGATATGGCCCGGTCACTGTTACAAAAACTCATTTATGATTATGTGTTAGAAAATTCTACTAGCATACGCTAAAATATAGCAAACAAACTGCCAAGTCTCTTTAGTCGCTTTTATACCGAAATGGCTATATAATGACTACAAGGCAAGGTGATTTATTAAGGTGACAGCATTCACCCAGCTGAATTTTTCGCCGTAGGTATGGCTTACGTCAAAATGATATGCTTTGTTTGTATGTATTGGTATGTCTACATTCGTATGTTTACATTTGCTTGCTGATTTTGACATGATGCTTGCACCAAACGCAACAACAAATACATGCACGGTTTTACTTATATGTGTTTGCTGTCACCTGTAATAAATTCGCCTTGGTCTCCTGTTTGGTCTGCTTATCAGCTGCAGCTCTCACATTTGCTGTGAGCCGAATAACGGTCTGTTATGAGCACAACTCTAAAACTCTTTGCATCATGATTCAGAGCAACTCAAGAATGATAGAATAAAAGATTGTGCCTTCCGAATTCGCTGTGTCATAAGAGCACATGAATAAACAAACAAAAGGAAAGGGAAGTACTTGTTTTTGAAGAGGAAGAGTAGGCGAAACCAATAGAAACAACCAAAAACAATAAATTATATTGTCACGGCTTCTTACGCATAAAAAGGCGAACAAACTGCATTTGGAGGCTTTTTATTAGTTTGTGCTTTCGAACTAAACACACGGCACTTTGATTTCATTAGTTTGTTTAAATCTCACAAATCGAAAAATTACCAAGCCACTCCTTGAATTTTCACAATCATGTATGCAATCATGTATGTAGGAGAGATTATGCTTCGTTTGTTTTGTATAGGAAAAGGAGTTGACGTCAGTCTTGTCAAAATCGTGAAATAGAGTTTTGAAAAGACGCCACTTATGGTACTCAATTCGCCTTGAGAGCATTTGCATCTTAAACGCCATTGTGAATGTAACATAATCAGTAAGAATGTAATTATTGTAAACTCTGAACTTCACATGCTCTTAATTCAATTAAATTGTAATTTGGTTTTAATCCGCGTGTGTACTCTTTTAACAATAAAATATAAAAATAATTAGTTGTAATAGTAATGGGCAAAGCAAAAAAAAAGGCACATCCGAGCAAACGCACTGCCGCCTTCAAAGAGAAGGAGTCAAGCGAGCTTGTAGAAGCACCACATTCATTCATAATCCATCGGGGTCTCTCCTGTCCCTACATAACCGATTTGACATTGGATTTTCGTAAAATAATGGAACCTTTCACTGCATCCCAACTGAAGGAAAAGAAAATTAATCGCATTAAAGATTTTGTGGCAATGAGTGGTTTCTTTCATATCTCCCATATGGGAATATTTAATAAGGCAACATCACAATTGTCATTTAAAATCGTACGCATGCCTCGTGGTCCAACGTTGACTTTTAAGGTAATTTTTCTGCCAAAATTTTTCTGGAAACAGATTATAAAACGAATTTTTGTTATGCCAGGTACACCAGTTCACATTGGCGCGCGATGTACTATCCACCAACAAACGACAATTTGTGGACGATGACATGTTCAAGACCTCGCCATTAGTTATCATGAACAATTTCACTGGTGATGGTAAACACTTGAAATTAATGGCCAGTACGTTCCAGAATATGTTCCCAGCCATTAATTTGGCCCAAGTATGTATTAAATACTTCCCAATTCCTTCAGTATGCTATAATTAATTTTTATTGTTATGTAGGTAAATATAGCTACAATTCGACGTTGTGTGTTATTTTCTTATATACCAGATACAAATTTAATAGAAATGCGGCATTATTCTGTGCAAGTGGTTCCGGTGGGATTAACACGCGGCATTAAAAAACTTGTTATGGGCAAAGTTCCTAATTTGTGCAAGTGCGAAGATATTGCTGACTTCATAATGCAGTAAGTTTAACTTTCAGTGAGTGCTTTCTTGCATTTATTCTTATGTTTACTATATATGAAGAGACGGGGTAGCTTCAGAATCAGAAATGGAAGATGATGAGCATTCACAGATTGTGCTTCCACAAACTCTTAAGCGGAAAAGTAATTTAGAAGATAATAAGTCCGCAGTACGGCTGCATGAAATTGGTCCACGTCTAACCCTACAGCTGATAAAAATTGAGGAAGGTCTGCTGACCGGCGAAGTACTATATCACGATCACATACTAAAAACGGAAGAAGAGAAAGAATCTTTACGTAAAAACATTGAGAAGAAACGTAAACTCAAAGAGTATCGCAAGAAAGTGCAAGAAGATAATCGGGCACGTAATTTACGTGAACAAGAAGCATTGCTAGGGAAGCGCAGGAAAAATAAAAACAATACTGCAGCTATTGGAGATGATGCGAAGGAGGATAGCGAACCTGAAAATGATGTTGAATACTACAAAGAGGAAGTGGGTGAAGAGCCTGACGAAGGTAACTATTACATGATTATTATTATTACTTGTAAGTCGTACTTATTGACACAATTTTTATTTTAATTTACAGAACTTTTTAAAGCAGATAATAAGTCTAGGAAGCGAGCAAGCCTACCCCGGAGTATAAAATTTAAAAACAAAAAGTTGAAAAGGACTCAAGAAAAAATAAAATAATATGTGTACATACATGGACAATAAAAGAGGTGTGCGACACTTTTATATTTCTAGTTTTGACTATATTACTTAACAAAAAGCATTATGAAAAATTTTTAACATTTTTATCAGAAGTTTCTATATGCTTTTTTTACATTGGCCAATTGTATTATTTCCAACTGTAGCCACATGGGTTGGTGCGTGACTACCATTCGGAATTCGGGAAGAACATAGGTTCAAATCCCTGTGAAACACCAAATTGAATAAAAAGTTGTTTCTAATAGCGGTCGCTACTCGGAAGGCAATGCAAATCTCCGAGTGTATTTCTGCCATGAAAACGCTCTTCACAAATAGAAGGACGAGCTCGGCCAAATACCCAAACATAATTATACTATATGTATATATGTATATCTACAAACATATTGTTATGTGGAATAGGACGCTTTCAGAATGGGAATGGGCAATGACATCGATAGCTTGTGTTCCAAAGTGAACGACTATCTCGCTAGCCTTTCTCGCCTTTTCACTACGATAAATCCTCAACTTCCCAACACTTACCTTGAGAAGGCGCAAATGTTACTGTTAACATTTTTTAGTACAATTGAGATTTGAAATGTTTGTAGTAAGGGATTTTAAAACATCGACTTTATAGACACCACACTGAGTTTTGCCCACACAAAAATTGAAAACACCACACATGTAAACATCGAATATTGTGAAGTGAACAAAGACGAGCAATGCACACAAATCATTGGTCTTGAAATACGTTTCCTTTACGACCGCACGTTGCTAACTCGTCCACTGCGACATCGTGACTAAATAACCCACACAAATATCGAAGCTAGGGCTCATTCGCTTTAAATTAAAAAGTTAAAAGTTAAATTAAATTCTGCCACCGAACACACTATCGCTTTTTTTTCGTAAGAAATGCCATATTTTCCTGCGACCTCTACTTTTCGTATCACATTTTATGTTTCGAGCGCATATAGAGTTTAAGTGGAGTTTATATTGTACTTGATAAGCGAGCTTGCAAGTGCACAGACTAGGAGTGGGAGATCGATCTTTCAAGTTGATCTAAGTACACTGTGCAAAATAATTTCGATTTGGCAGCTTACAGCGCGTATCATAAATTTTATTCTAAACTTTTAAAACATTTATGTAAGTAGATGTACATATGTATATATGTTATTTATCGGTAATTTAAAATTAATATTACTGTTTGATTGATTGCTTGTTTTTGCATTGATTTGATGTTTTTTCCTTTGATTTCAGGAAAAAATTCGAACGAACACCGCTCAAGTTCACGATTTGAGAAACCGTATGATTACATAGAGTATATGCGTAATAAAGAACACAGCGAAAATAAAATATATCAGTGCCTTGAAAGTTTACGGGTAGCACTTACAAGCAATCCTATTTCATGGATAAAGGAGTTCGGAGAAGATGGGATAAATGAAATAGTTTTATTGTTAAGACGTTGCTCGAAAGAAAGTGGTTTTGATAGAATTGAATTTGAGTGTATTCGCTGTTTGAAAGCTGTAATGAACAATACATGAGGCTTGAACTTAGTATTGACACCTGAGCTGCATACAGTTGTATTATTATTAGCACAGTCGTTAAACCCCCGAAAACCACATACAATGTGTGAAGCTGTCAAGTTACTGGCTTCATTTTGTATTGTTCTAGAGCTTGATGGCTTTGATAAAGTTCTGAGAGCAGTAACTATCGCCGCATTAAACAAATATAAAACGAGTGAACGTTTTAAGCCCATCGTTGATGCATTATTTATTGAAGGACAAAGTGATTTAAAGAGAGATTTAGCTTGTCAAGCACAGTATTACAGCTGTTGAAGTTTTACTACTGCGAACTACCGCTACAACGGCACAAATTACCGCAAGGCAATACCAATAAATCCGACGCCTGAATGGATAGCATAGTACGCACAAGCTTGTCAGGAAACGGAAATAAGCGCCAAAAAAAAAGAGCCACAAAACCTGGGACCAAAAACCACCCCAAACAGTAGACCCCAAGGAAATTTAACGCCAAAAAGTAAGCACCAAAAATATATTTCCTACAAGTTTGCACCAGCAAAAAAAGCGGCAAAAAGTAGGCAGTGTTATTTCTCACTAGAAATTAGCAGCCACAAGGTAAAATTCAGGAACGCCGGAATGGATAGCATAGTACGCACAATCTAGCCAGGAAACGGAAATAAGCGCCAAAAAGGAGGCACCAAAAACAACGCAAAAAAATTGGGACTAAAAAACGCCCCAAACAGTAGGCACCAAGGAAATATAACGCCAAAGTATAGTAATCCAAAGATTTCTGATAATTCACGTGAAGTCTGTACTTTGCTCGGATAGACATGCTTCAAAGTATTATTCCATCTAACGGTATTTCGCAGTAGTAAAACTTCAACAGCTGTAATACTGTGCTTGATTTATCGGTTCACTTGATAAGAGGCACTAGCCAAATAAGGAAAATAGTACGTGTACCGTAGTACACATAACAGAAGTGAAACTTTCAAGGCAGACAAAAAAAGAGGGAGAGACCCGAGAGGGAATGAGAGAGAGAGAAAAAAAGAATATAACGGGTGATTTTTTAGCTATTATCTTTTTAAACAGTTGGTTTAAGCAGCTGACGCACGTTTCGTGTTTTGTTTCACTGTCAAACATCTTCAGTTTGGTCTATAATTTAACCATGAATCGTCTTACAAACGAACAACGCTTGCAAATCATTGAATTTTATTATAAAAATGCGTGTTCTGTTAAGAAAGTTTATCGCGCGCTTCTTCCATTTTATGGTCAGTTTAATCGACCCACTGAAGCGGCTATTCGAGCTATTGTGATTAAATTTAGAACCAAATTTACATTATTGGACATCAAACCACCAACACGCTTACGTGAGTGCGAACTGAAGAAAATATCGCAGCTGTATCGGGCAGTGTTAATGATGACCATCAATCATCGATTCGTCGCCGTTCGCAGCAGTTGGGCTTCTGCTACTCAACAATGTGGAAAATTTTGCGAAAGGATTTAGGTGTGAAGCCTTTCAAAAGCAGCTGGGGCAAAAATTCATGCCGAACGACCTACCGCAACGGAGAATTTTTGGTGAATGGGCTCTTGGAAAGATGGCCGAAGATCTACTTTTTTATAGAAAAATTGTGTGCAGCGACGAAGCTCATTTTTGGATCAATGGGTACGTAAATAAGCAGAATTGTCGATTATGAGCGCTACCGTGAAATGATATCCAACTTTTTTTTTGCCCGAAATGCAAGAGCTTGACTTGCATGACATGTGGTTTCAGCAAGACGGTGCCACATGCCACACAGCACACGTAACAATGGACTTGTTGAGAGGCGAGTTCGGTGAACATTTTATTTCACGTACGGGACCTGTCAATTGGACCATTTGAAGCGCAGTCGCGGTCAACATTTGCAACAAATAATCTTCAAACATTAAATTATATGAACTGTACTGTACTATCGATTTAAATAAAAATTTCATGTATTTTTCTAAATTTTACGTGTGTTTTTTGAAAAACTTTCCTATAGCTCTTAAAAAACCCCCCTTTATATTGACGCGTCTGTTAATCCTCGCGGCAAGTAAGTAAGCATGCTGGCTGCGTTGAATCAAAGAGACGCTGTTTTCTAGTTCTGTTTGTTTACGTTCCTCGTCAAAGGTGTTGCTACCCAGCAGTGTTACTACATATGCAATATTGTAGCATGCACGGACGTCCATGGATATTGACGTCGCTGAACCAAAAAAAAAGATTGTTTGACACTCTCCAAATTTCTGTGAAGTTTTCGGCAGGCCATGTTATCTAATTCCAAACACGAACTGTAGTCTAATGGATTCAGACCAGGACTTCCGGACGTTTAGGAAAAAAGATTGACCATGCGATAAACAAAAATTCTCGAAATATTAAGTTTTTCGCCAATTTGTAAATCTCTCTTGCGCTTTACGACACTTAGCTTTTACGACCATAGCTCCCCACTCAGCAAAGTTGGTGGTATCTCATTATTAAAACAAACAAAAACGGCAAAATAAAAAGTATCGCGGATATTAAGGTAAATTCCTAAGCTAGAGCCTATAATTTTTTTACACAACGAAACAAGATCAATCTCTGCCAGAATATTCGTATATAAATCTGGTGCATCGTGTACAGTTAAATTAATTAGTTTTTAGATTCACAATTAAGAATGTCATATAATGCTGCAAGATTATATATATCTATATAGCGCGATTCACTAACACATTTTAACGATATTCGCGTTGTTTTCTTTCCTTAAGCACAATTTTAACGAATTTGCTATTCGGTAACATATTTCATAACGATAATCGGTAAAACAAAATCAGCTGTTTGGTTATCCTTTCGATTATCGCAAACTAAACAACAATTTTAAATTAAACGAGAAAACAAGAATTAATAGCTTGAATTAATAAAATATGTATTTCGAGTATTTGGCCCATGGCTTATCGCGTGGAGATGAGTTAGTGATCTGGGATGTGGCCAATCCTTTCCATTTGGTTGCAGGGAAGTTCCAATAACTATTCCGGTTACCTTTAGGCTTGACTGAGAACCTAATTTCTCACCGATTTCGACTGAAAAACAGGTAAATCTTGCAATCTTTTAAATTCTTCCTTTTATTACAAGGCTTCAGCTGCACTGCGTGTTTTTGCAACTTGATTTATCAGCGACTCGTAGGTGAGCAATGGGGAATATCCATAAGCCAGTCGTCCGTTAGCTGAAGCATACATAGGTAACAGATTGAATCAACCGTTCCATGTTTTGCGCAAGGGTGGTACTTCCTATGACCCACCCTTAATTGAGTTTCTCGGCTGTGGCGCGGCTTCTTTTATATCCTAAAGCAATATACATATATTCAAAAAGTATTAAGTAATTATTAATTTCACATAATGAATTAACCGTCGCTCCTCGGTAGTCAATGACAAACCTCAGAGTGTATTTCTGCCAAGGAAAAGCTCCTCATAAAAAATATTTACCGTTCCGAGACGGCTTAAAACTGTAGGTCCCTCCATTTGTGGAACAAATCAAGACGCACATCACAAATAGGAGAAGGAGCTCGGCCAAACACCCAAAAAGGGTGTACGCGCCAAGAGCGTAAGCATATTTATTGTCGTCAGCGTAAAGGTGTATGAGGCATTTTGGCAGCAATGGACAATATTATTAACATAGCAAATAGTATCGGGCCCAAGATTGATCCTTGAGTTACACCAGAAAGATTGCATTACGTTGAGAAACAGTTTACTTATTTATATATAGCAGAAAATTATATACATTTAGGTGGTTCAATGCTTTTTATATAGTAAAGGGAAACCTTATAGGGAAGTAAAGCTAATAAATTTAAAATTTATTTGATAGTATTTATTATTTTTGTGTAGAACCATTCATAACATCTATTGTTAAATATTTATTTATGGTCGAAATAATAAAACATGTTTGTAAGATGCACATAGACTTTATGAGATGTGTGAAGTATGTCCCCTGAAGAGTCTTTTCCACTATTTCAATTTTAAACGTAAGGTATAATATCGATTGGCCCGCCAATAAAATTTCGACCATATGGAACCATATGTTGCACAGTTGAATGTTGTTTTCGGAAACCGAACTGGTGTGAGGGGATAGCGTCTTTTTGTTTTAGAATCGAGTCAATTCTGTCAAGCAGTATTTTCTCAAACAAGTTGGAGAGGATGGACAGCAAGCTAATTGGTCTGTACGAGCTAGCAACAGTGCAGTTCTTGTTTGGCTTGGTGATCGCTATAACTTGTGCAACTTTCCATGCTTTGGGAAAGTATTGTAGCCTAATTATTCCGTTGAAGAAATCTAGTACGTAGTTTATTATTAGACTAGAAATTTCTGGGACTGATAGTAAATCAAACCTACAAAACATACATAGAAGTCAATCTAAGATGCTAAGGACAATCACAAACGCAAATTGGTACATAAGAAATGACGATATTCACCGCGTCCTCGGCATAGACACTGTCACTGAAACAGTAAAAAGAAGTAGCAGTAAGAATATCTTGCGGCTATTAGACTATGAAATGAGGTTGATACCGGAAATGAAACTTCAACCAAGAATACTAAAGCGCAAAACACCCACAGATCTTGCTCGTACTGTAATATAAATAAAATTATAGAAAATTATGTTGTGTTAGTAAAATTATAACTAAATACCACCAAAGACAATAATGTTCTCTTGCAAAGGGAAGGGACATTTTAATTCCAAACCCCAACACCAATTACTTATTAATATTAACAGATTGTTAATTATTATGGAAATAAAAAGTAAAAAAAAAAAAGATATAAAAAACAATAACTAAATAAAAAAAAAAAGTTCGACCCAAATTGGGGGACATCAGAATTCGTTTTAGAGGAATGGTTCCTTCGGCAAAGTTTCTTATTTTGATCCCTAGAATACGATTTTCACAGAGCAATGAGCGATTTTTAAATCGACCCGCCCTAATATATTATACATAGGTTGCGGTTTTAGCTGCTTCGTTTTACAAGTCCCGCAAAAAATTACCAAGCGGTTTTATTTATTATATACATAGGTATTAGGCACCTCTACGCGACAATAATAAACTACCGTAACAAAATATTTTCGAAGCATTAACAATATTATTATATTTAATATTATAATATTTATAAATTTTTATTTTACACAAGTAAAACACACGATAATCACGTTGGGGCCACCAAAAATATTCAGCGACCAAGTTTTTTTGGCAGCTATTACCTTTAAAATTAATTTAAAACACTTTAATTTTGGAAAAACTTTACAATTTATTTCACAGTTTAAAAGTTAAGTGGTCCTGTGTTTGCTATTTTACAATTTGTCAAGTTCACCGATCCGAGCTGATGTCGCAATTCGAGTGCCGAAATATTTACTGAGCACAGCTTATGTATAAGATATGTACATATATGATAATGTAAGCCGATACGAATATTACAAAACGACAAATATGTGATAATGTGTACTAGTATAATGCAAGTACAAGAACAAGAATAAGGTGATCAAATGTAACGAGTAACAAACGAGTATCGTTTCCACGACAGTTGGTTCTACGTTACCGAAACGACCCGGATTTATATCCGGCCAAGGACTGTCACTCCAGCAGCATTCCCCGTATGTAAGTATGGGGAATATTTATGCTGCTACAACAAAAACAACAGTAACAAAATATTACCATATTATAAATTTAACTATAGCACTAAACTATGATATTAAACTGTATAATTAATTTAAAATTAAACTACAATACATCCTTCAAAACCGGGTGCGGCTCCCAACAACCCCTTTTCTCCCACTTCCACCCACTCCGGTTCACCAGCTTCACATGTCCACCATTTTCCACATGCACCCACTCCTGCTGCTGCTATGTCCACTTTTCACCCGGATCACCCTTGTCCACCAGCTTCACATCTCCACCATTTTCCACATCCACCCAATTACACCCACTCCTGCTCCTGCGGACAATGCTTTTCACCAGCTTCACCATCTTGACATGTTCACCATTTTCCACATCCACCCACTTCTGCTGCTGCTATATGCACTTTTCACCCGGTTCAGCAGGTTCCCCCATGTCCAACAGCTTCACATGTCCACCAGTTTTCACATCCACCCACTCCTGTTGTTTCTATTTCTACTGTTCACCCTTGTAAACCAGCTTCACATCTCCACCATTTTCCACATCCACCTACTCTTGCGGCTGCTAGGTCCACTTCTCACCCGGTTCACCCCTGTCCACCAACTTCACATGTACACTCTTTTCCACATCCACCTAATTCTAACCACACCTGCTCCTGCACTGCCCACTTTTCACCAGGTTCACCAGCTTCACATGTCCACCATTTTCCACATCCACCGAGTTCCACCCATTCCTGCTGCTGCTATGTCCAATTTTCACCCGGTTCACCATTTAACATGTCCACCAGCTTCACATGCCCACCATCTTCCACATGCACCCACTCCTGCTGCTGCTGTGTCCACTTTTCACCAGTTGCAAATCCGACTGCTGTTAGGACCATTTAACATGTCCACCGTAGCATGTCCACCAGCTTCACATGTCCACCATTTCCCACATCCACCCAGTTCCACCCACTCCTGCTGCTGCTAAGACCACTTTTCACCCACTTCCACTCACTCCTGCTGCAGCTATGTCCACTTTTCAGCCGGTTCACCCATGTCCACCAGCTGTACATGTCCACCATTTTCCCTATGCAACCTCTCCTGTTGCTGCTATGTTCACTTTTCACCCGGTTCACCTATGTCCACCAGCTTTACATGTCCACCATTTTCAACATATGGTGATTACCTCACATATGGTAGATTACCTTCAAAATGTACAATCAGCTGTCACAATACTGTTGTGAAAGATTTTCTTCATACAAATTATTTTTACGGAATATTTCGGTGTTTTTGGTTTCTTTACCTATTATTAATTTAATTACTAATTTAATTGCGCAATTGGCTGCGTATAATAAACAGTTGGAGGAAATCCGTAAGCGACGTTTACTGAGGTTTCAAAAAATACGCATTCAAAATTCTATATTACATTTTATAATAAGCAATAAAGACCAAAACGTCAATGGACACATACTTTTGTTATTTTTATATGAATGCATAGTTAATAAATACCTAACAAACATTTTGTTAGAATTATGTCTACAAACCTGTTTTCTTTGCCGGCATCCATTACAGTTACAACTATTTTTTTGTAATACAAATACAGTTGCTTCAATAAAAAAACACAACCAAAAATGTCTTATAAAAATAATATTTTGCAGTATTTAATTTTCATTTCATTAGACACAATAATTTATATGACATCTGTATGCAGGTTCTAGAGAAAACTGTACAAAAATAAGGCAAACTTCTAAAGATAACTCTTGAGTTCAAAAATTTCATAAGTCAAGTTTCATCTCTACGGATATTTATATTGAGTTCATTATTACTATTACTAGGTATTATTAATACAGTTTTTAATTTTATTGTTATTATTTTATGTAGCACATGGGCTGAAAAGTCCCGATTGAACTTTTTCAGTTAGTACTGTCTTTAAAGTTCGCGAGTTATTCTGCTAAGAGTGGCGGTACTTTTGTTATTTTCAAAACAATAGATCAAAAAGTTGTGTTTTAATTTTACACTGCTTCTTGTTGGGGAAAAATACCGTTCGAGCGAGGCAATGGCTTGATAAGTTCTATGCGAACTCCGCTCCATTAAAAACAACAATAAAAATATGGTTTGTTGACTTCAAACGTAATCGTAGAGTTACCGATTATGATCAACGCTGTGGACGTCCAACTGAATGATCGTTTTGGATGATTGAAACGTAAAAATGCGTTAGTTTGCTGATATCGTAAAGATATCAATAGAACTTGTTGGCTTTATATTGCATGAGCATTTGACTATGAGAAAGCTCTGTTCAAAGTGGGTGTCACTTTCAAAGCACACAGTGTGTCACAAGTCAACGATTACTGGCTATTCGCAGACCTAAAAAAAATGTTTGCCGGTAAGAAATTTCGCTCGAATGAAGGGGTTATCGTTGAAACTGAGGCCTATTGAGGCAAAACATAAATTATTCTACAAAAGTTGTATCGAAATGTTAGAGCGGCGCTGGAATGATTGCGTTGTTCTTGATGCAAAGTACGTTGGTGAATAAAGCTAATTTTGAACAAATGTGTTTTCTTCGTTAGAATCGGGACTTTTCAGAGTATTTGTTATACATCATACAAATTATTTTTCAATTAATGCTTTTTCTGCATCAAGTTATCGTTTGCGAGTGCTTCACAAGACGCAAAGGTCCCTGTAAGAACACGTGTTCTAGACCGACTTCTACTTAGTTGAGCACGCCGCTCTGCACCTGAAGGTCTTTGCCGCCTTTGCCTTTGAATCCGGTTTCCAAAAGCTGTTCCCGTTTGTAAAGCCTCTAACAAACTGTCCATAACTCCTTCTTGTGTTTGTGTAGAATCCATGTCAACGAGTGCTAATTTAAGCTGTTGGCGCTCTAATTGCTCCCGTAACGATTGTTCTCGAGCATCTTGGAGTCTTCGTTTTCTACTTTCTTCTTCCCGTTGGTGGATATTATCCTGATATGCTTGTATAAACGCGTCCTTAAATGCCTTTATATCCGTAAAGAATTCCTCCATTGGATATTTTTTATGGTCGAATGCAAAATATTCCCCCAAGTCTTTGTAAAGTTTTTCCATTTGAACCTGCATTTTTCCTAAAACAAAAATAAAATGTTGATAAAAAAGCACTTTAAGTTATGACAACGTTAATAATTTTTTAAACATGAATTAACTTCATCCGCTAATATATACGAGGTGTGTACAACAGATAAGGCGAATTTTAAAATTTCGCAACTTCTTTGATTAATTTTTTTCGATAGCAGAAAATCGTCGAACACACAAAACACTTGCCTTATTTATGCCTCTCACAAACAAACTAACTATGCTGTATTGCTAAAACCGTGAACATATTTTCGAGACGAGTGTACCAACTTAATAAAAAAAAATTATAATCGAAAGTCGAATATTCGTAGCCCGCGAAATTTTAAAATTCGCCTTGATTTTTGAACACACCTCGTAGATGTATACTTAGTCTTGCCATATATTTGGTGACAAATTTTACAATGCATACGGCGGGAACGAATTCGCAGAAAAAAGTTCCGTTATTTCTCTAGTTGTTCGTATAGTTTGTCTACTCATAAATTATATTTAGTTTTGGGCCAAATTTCGCTTGTTAACAATGGAGTGGGGAAATCGCATTGCAGTGATTTAATTACACAAGTGTGGTAAAAGTGCAAGTGAGATATACGAATTGCTGAAAAAACTTACAATAATATTTCAAGAATGTTTGTTCATGGGATTTAGGTTGGCGCACTGACCCAGGCTGTCGAAGAAAGGGGCATCCATTGATCTTAATCGTCTAGCTGCCAAACCCGGACATTTACAGAGAAAAGGCTCGACAGTCTCCTTCTCTGAAATGTCGCCACAGCTTCTGCAATGGGGGTTAAATGGTAACCCTAGCTTTTCCGCGTATGTGCCGATCGTCCAGTGATCCGAAAACACAGCTACGATTTGGAAATTGAATGGTGAGGGCAGCTTGACTTTTGGAGAAATTGTTAATATTTCCCTCGCTCCCGCGTTCCCTAAGCATTTTGCATACTTGCAGGATCGCAAAGACAAAGGAGATAGATAAATTGGCTGATTTAGAGAAAACCCCTGCTCCGACTCCCGATTCCATCTTGGAACCGTCAGTAAAGATAGAGTTGCAGGTTTCGGTGCAGCTTTTCCTCTCGATCCAATCGTGCCTATTTGGAAAGATTGCCCTAGCACGATCCTCAAACTCTAGTTTGCGGAGAGAGAGATATGTTCGAAGTTCGGAGAAATACGGTGTTAACTGCCCGAAAATGCTACCGTGTCCCTTGAAAGATTGCCTCCGGAGGCCAACCTCCTAACGTAACAGTCGATGGGAAGTAAGTGCGAAAGGACATTCAGGTCAGCAAGTTTTACATGCTTCGATGATGCCAATGCCATAACCTTAAAAATGCTACAGTATGTTATGTTATGAAAGCTGCAAAAAAAGAGAGTCACTGGAAATGGTGACCATTTTGTCGATATTATTCACGTTTATTAACTCAATAAATTGAAATTCTAATCGGAGGAAGTCGAAACTTATGCATTTTTCACTAAATTATTTATAGTTCTCATGTGTCAAGTATAGATGGAACACCTTGTACTATGATATTTACATAAAAATAATTGACAACTCGGTTTTTCTGTATTTTCTACCATTTTAAATTTTTATCAATTCAATTTTATGACTTATTGTGCGTCCAAAGTAAACATTTCACAACAAATTTTTGTTACACGCGAAAATGTTTAGTCACATCAATTAATTTAAGGGGTTATACACCTTGTGTTGGACTAAAAAATCGAAACTTTTTTATGGCATATTCTAAAAGTACATCATCTTAAAAATATAAATTCAAAAAATCATAAAGATCGGAGCACTAGAACGAAAGTTACAGACCATGGAAGCGCGCAATTTATCCATAAACGAAGTGCACGCAAAACTTTAGACGCGATTATCTCGAAGTCGATTTGCATAAGCTTTTTTTTTTAATTATTCGAAGTTACAACCTCGTGAATCTGAACGGTTCACTTTTTATAAATATTAGTTCGCTGGAATTAATTTTTTTTTTAATTTTTCAACCCCTGAAAAATCGTTTTTTTTTTGGTGCAAAGCGGTTTTCATATCGAGAAACATTTTTTTTTTTTGGGTAAATAAACCGTTCAGATTCACTAAAAAACATTTTTCTATAATAATCATGTAATTTTTTTGATTTCAGTTGAGCTGCTCATGCGCTACCGTGATCACCGCAAGCCCCTTCTAAAAAACGGCATTTCGAGGGAGAGGCGATATCAACAATAAATAATAACGTTTTTTAAATAAAAACACGAAAATGTATTCTTCGAGATATATGTCTCATTTAAATAAAAGTTCTAAAAAATATTTAAAAAATCCATTTTTTCGGGCTCGCAAGGTATATAACCCCTTAATAAATATACAGAGTGAACGATATGAAGTTTTACCAACTTCACACTGCTTGTATCTGAAAAGCAGCTCATGACATCAACGTCATGTTAGTGTGATTGCGTTATATTTGGCTGGAAAATCACAACTAGCCTTTCTTCGTGAGCTCAGTCACCTCAAAGTGAATAAAATGTTTGTGCATCGCAAAACGCTATGGAGGTGGACCAAAAAAAAAACCGCAACTATGCCAGAAATGGTTCGGAAAGTGAAGGCTCGACTTGAACGAAATCCACGTCGAAGTGGAAGAAAAATGGCCAAAGAACTGAAAACATCGCAAGACAGCATTCGACGCATATTGAAAAATGAGCTCAAGGTCAAGGCTTACAAGTTCCAAAAAGCACAAGATCTTTCACTATAGCAAAAAAAAGTTCGTTGCGAAAGCGCAAAGGAGTTGTTGCGCTTGCACGAACGTGGCGAATTTCCTAACATTGTGTTTTCTGATGGAAAAAATTTCCCAATTGAGCAATTTATAAACACTCAAAACGATCGTGTTTAGTTGACCGAACGCTCATACGAGAATTTGAGTATACGTATGGCCACTCGAAGCAATTTCCCATCGCAAGTAATGGTTTGGGCCGCAGTGACCGCTGATGGACGCTCTCCAATCGTTTTTATCGAGCCTGGTGTCAAAGTGAATGGGACTGATTATCGGGAAAATGTTTTAGAAGCTGCTTTAGTGCCGTCGACACGCAAACATTTCGGTCGTAGACCATGGACGTTCCAACAGGACTCGGCACCGTCTCATAAAGCTCGTGTGGACTGTAGACTGGAGGAGAGAAGTTTATACCATCAAAGTTTGTGCTTGAAAATAATACTTTTGAGCTTTATTTCAACAGTGAAACCTGAAATGTATTTAAATAGTGATTAGATAATTTGCTTTATCTAAGCTACCGAAGGCTCGACTTTAGTAAATTCTACGAGAGTGGTATTGCTGAACTCGCAAAGTTACGAACACCAATTCGAAAATCGTCGAGTGCTATAGTATTTCGAATTTATTTTTCTAGCTTTTCGATTTCTATATAAATATATGGAATAAAATCATAGTCTAAAAACACTTAAAACAGAAAAAATCAAGACATATCAGGTAGCAAAATTAGCAAATACTATTGAGAATGGGAATTATATACAAAGATAAGAAATAAATACTATATATAAAATTGATATAAATATAAATAATAATATATATAACAAATCTTATATATAAAAATGGAGACGTTTTTTTGTGTTCGTTAGTCGCCGATTCACGCCTAAACGCATTTACCGATTTCAATCAAACTTTCACAGATCATTGGTATTGGTCCATAGATGGTTTATGTGAAGTTTTAAAGAAATCGGTAAAAGTATGCGTGCGTTGTGTAAGTGTGAAAAATACAATATTTGCGTATTTCCCTTATACGGACATTACATATACGGAATGAGAATACACGCAAATGAATAGAATATACACAGACATGAATAACATCGTTTCGATGTCGAGTGACGTATGTTACTGTATTATTCGTAACGCAATAGTTGTCCTCTCTTTTCTTTCCTTTTTATGCATTTGTGACACGGCATCAAAGCACATTGCTTTTTTTAAACTGGAAAAATATTTTGAGCTTCATTTGAACGTTTTATGATTTAGATAAAATAAAAATTCGTTAAATATATTTGATTCCATTAATAACCATAAGCCTGTATTTTTCGAAGTTCAAAGTTTTTGGACAAATATTGAAACGTTTACTTAAATTAAATGTTATTGTAAACACATACATATATTAAATGCGCAAATGTAAAAGTTTAGATGGATTTAAAATATACGAAATTATTCAGCGGTTGAATCCATACATTTTTTTAAATCCATCAATATGGATCGACAGTCGCCATAAATATTCTTTTAAAAAATAAAATGTGTTAATTTGATGGTAGCTGGAGTATTAAGATCAGGTTTCTATTAGTATAACTTTGTTCATGGGTTTGCGTAATTTTTTTGTGGTGAAAGTCTAAGATCACAAAACAATATAGCATTAGCGCTTGCATCGTCTGGAATAGTTGCTACATTATTAGATGGTGGCCGTACAGCGCATTCCGCACTTAAATTACCATTGAATATGCAAATTAATGAAAATCCAACATGTAACATTTCAAAAAATTCTGGAATGGGAAGAGTTTTGCAACAATGCAAATTAATTTGGTGGCGCTTTAATATTATTGTCTGGTGATTTTCGTCAAACTTTGCCAGTAATTCCCCGTTCAACACCAGCAGATGAATTAAAAGCATGTTTAAAGACATCCCATTTATGGAGGCACGTACAAACTTTAACTTTGAAAACAAATCTGCGAGTTTATTTGCACGACAACGAATTTCCAAGACAACTTCTGAAGATAGGAAATGGACAAATTCCTATTGATGCTGCTACTGGCTTAATCACTTTGTCAGATAATTTTTGTAATTTCGCACACACAAAACAAGAATTAGTTTCAAGTGTTTTTCCAAATATTGCACAAAATTATCAAAATCTTAATTGGTTAGCTGAAAGAGCAATACTGGTTGCGAAAAATAAGGATGTTGGTCAATTGAATGCGAATATTTTAAATGATGTGCCTGGTGAGATTGTAACATTTAAATCAATTGATACAGGTTCAAATCCAGATGACGCTGTAAATTATCCAACAGAATTTTTAAATTCCTAGGATTTACCTGGACCGCCGGCTCATCGCTTACAATTGAAAGTTGGTGCACCAATTATTTTACTTAGAAATTTAAACTAGCCACGATTGTGTAACGGAACCGGATTAGCAGTCAAAAAGGTCATGAATAATCTTATTGAAGCAACAATTTTAAAAGGAAAATTCAAAGGTGAAGACGTATTGATTCCGCGTATTCCGCTGATTCCACCAGATTTAGCTTTTGACTTCAAAAGATTGCAATTTCCAATACGTCTTGCATTTGCAATGACAATAAACAAAGCACAAGGACAATCGCTGGAATTATGCGGAATTGACTTAGAATATCCATGCTTCTCCATTGTTCATCATTCCCATCAGTTCTGTTTATTTATACCACAACTAAGGGCAAAACAAAAAATGTAGTTTACGAAAAGGCTTTGCTTTAGTTTAAGTTTAAAGTTAACATTAATTTTATATTGTAAAAAAAAGAATAAATACACATAGAGGGAATTTAAATCGAGTGTTCATTATTCATTTCTAATTTTGATATGCCAAGCGAAGCAGGCAGAGGGTCCGCTAGTAATTATAATAAACACAGAGAGGCAGAAACAAGTGTGGAAAAAATCCAAGAACTAGTTTCATGCGAAGAAATAGCAAAAATTGATTGTATAGAATATGAAATTTAATCATTACTAAATTAATACGGCAAATATTTTTATGAGGAGCTTTTTCACGGAAGAAATACTCTCGGTGGTTTGCCATTGCCTGCTGAGGGGGGATCGCTATTAGAAAAATGTTTTTCTTAATTTTGGTGTTTCATCGAGATTCAAACGTACGTTCTCTCTGTGAATTCCGAATGGTAGTCACGCACCAACCCATTCGGGTAGGCGGCCGAAGAGGAAAAAAGCGTATTTAAATTTAGAGAGACTACATTAGAACTTTATAATATACATATGTAATTGGTTGGAAATAAGCAAGAATATAAAATAAGGGTAAAACTGCTGATTATGGTAAATATATGAATTACGAGAGATGTATTTCCCAATCCACTAAAAAAGTCAATGATAACTTCGATCAAGAAAGTAATTTAGGCCTATTAATACATTCAACTTTTGAAAATATTTGGGAAATCGTAGTGAAACAGCAACTTATAGAATATTTGGAAATTAATTAACTTCTCTCGAAATTGCAATCGGGATGTCGTAAAAATAATTCATGTGAAACAGCAATAAATTAAATCATAGATTAAGGGAAAACCGTTGAAAAACAAAATAAACCTATGGAGGTTTTTTAAATTTTAGGAGGCGTTTCTGAGAGGAAAATAATTATAAAAATGTGGAAAGACGGAAAAAGTTTCCGAAATATTGAAAAATTTATGAACATATTCCTCTATTCAGCGAGTTGTAACAAGTTTTCGGCAAATTGGAATTTTTAAATCTAAGCCCAGGTCCGAAAAAATTATCGACCCGGGAAGAGCGTTCTATAATCTACTTGGCAAATGTTAACCCCCGGATCACATCCTCAAAATTCGTTGAACACATAAATCCAACATTTAAAAAAAGCATTTGCGCTGAAACTGCCAGAAGAGTTCTACGTCAAGCTGGATACCATGGTAGAGTCGCCCGAAGAAAGCCTTTCATTTCTCTTGTGAACAGACGTAAACGCAGTCAGTTTGCTAATGAGTACATAAATAAGCCTCCCGAGTTCTGGAAAAAAGTAATATTTTCAGACGAAAGTAAATTTTGTATATTCGGAATAAAACGCCGTCAAATTGTTTGGCGAAAATCTGGAACTGTTCTTGAAAAGCAAAATCT